>JARHVA010004958.1:610000-845000 GCA_037957365.1 Torreya grandis | reverse complement strand
AATTCACAAATAATAAAGAACATGTTGCAAGCTCAATTAATTCCCTTCTCCAAGACTTATACAAAAATGATCAAAATATGATTGTAGACTAAGAAAAATTATATTGAAAAACACAAAAATATGGGATATGTATTTTAAATATTTTAAGATTCAACCACACATGCAAAATTTGGATATGAATTTCTCATTAAAGTGAAATATTTGTAGTAAGGAAGAAAGAGTTGTGAGAAGAAGCTAATTAAAAAATGAATGAGAGTTTGGTAAAGTTAACTTGAAGGTAAATGAGATTGAAAAAATAATAATAAAAGTGAATTTGGTAGTCATGAATGTGAACTTAAGAAGAAAAAATAAAAAATATAATCAAAATTGGTAAAAAATGTGTGAAAACACAAGTCTCGAGAAATAAAAATTTAGAACTTTTATAAGGTGGTGAAAATGAAACCACTATAACAATTTATGAAACCAAACTAATGGATCTATGAATTATTGGGGTAGTTTTTAAAACTACCATGGTAGTTATGTTTTTATCATGGTGATTTATAAAAGTGGAACCACCACACTGGTTTCATCACAGAGTAAACATTTTTTAAATTTTAATAAAATTACCAAAATAAAAAATACAAAGGTTTACAAATGTTATAAAAGTAGTGAAATGATAATAAAATGGAGAGGATAAGGTTTGATAAATTTTTTATCAAAGATTATTATATCATCATTGGATTTGTCATGAAATGTTGCACCATTTAAAATTTGGGCACATACATTTTTTTCCTTTGGGGAGATGACTCATCATGAGTTGGTGAGAATGATTTCTAAAGTAGTGGCACACTAAAAATAAAAAGGGGGTTAGGAAACTTACCTCACTTACTTTTTATATATAATGAATCCATCCAAGACACCCTTGTGACCTACAAGTAGAAAATGGGAATCAAGTGCATTTTTACAAAAAAATGGAAAGATATGCTAATTAATCAAGACAAAGACAGGTTTACTTACCATGTATGAGGGGATGAGAATAATACCTAAACCATTTTGTTTTGGGAATAATCTCTATGTAGAGTGGTGTTAACATGTAAAATCTAAAATGAAGAATAACATACTATGAAATAAAAGTAAAGATAATGAAATGTTAGAATATTCAATATCTTAACCTTTTTAGGGTTAATTAGGTGGAAAACACATCTCAATATGTGATAAAATATAATGTTTGAAATTAAATTATAAAAAATGGCTAGTAAAATAGACTACTTATTTGAAAACTTGCCAAAAAATAGAAATCGTTTATGCATTTTTTATTTGGAGATTGTTTAGCTTTGGATCCCTAGTGATGGAATCACACGAGAACATTTTCAAGTCAAAGGGTAGGAGGAAAGGATGGTGCATGTAAAAATGGTATCAAGATTAGGATAGGCATGGGTGATTTTTATTGACTTTTGTGTTTTTTCCCTAGTTTTTATTTTTTAGTGAAAATCATATTTTGATCAGTTAAAAGTTAAAAATAATGTGTGTTTGTATTGGGGATAGCATGTAGGATATAAAATGTCTTTTGTGCATGGTTTGGTGAATTTTTGGATAGATTATGAGAGTTATGCTTATCCATATCTAGTTGGTAGAACCACTTGTCTTCAGAGACCAATGGTTATATTTTTGTCACTATAAGCTTATGTAACTACCACAACAATTAAATTTATATCATCTGATTATAATGGTTACATAATATTCCTATGTAATATAAGTAATTATTGGTTTAAAAATACTTTCCATTACGTAATCATCACTTGTAAAAGATAGTACTTTTGCCATGGGTTAGAACTTGTTGTATTTTACCATTTCTTCAAAAAAATTGGACGAAGTTACTAAGTTTTGATGAGTTTGGGTTAATTTTGATTGAATTTTACTAGGTTTTTATTAATTTTTTTAATTTTGTATTAGAATTATTTAATTTATAATGAATCTAAGTTAAAACTATTTACTTATATAAATTATACATTCATTGGAGTAGGGAGAGGGAATAAGAGTGATTTTCATAGGTTTTGGCTTCATTGACAATTGACACATTAACAACTCTAGATAGGGTAGGAATACTTCAAGTTTTATAGGTGGGGATCATTTTACCCTTGATTAGGTTCCTTTTCAAACTATTAAATTAAAAGGACATGGAACAAAACATCTTTTGGTTCTTGCAAGTTATTCAAAGAAAATATGAAGTGGATAACTACAAATGGTTTATGTTGATTAAGTTAACCTAAGTTAAAACCAATGTGATGGAAGGGTTAATATTTTTTATAAATAATTATTTATTACATTCATAAAATAAAATAATTAGGTGTGCTCATTCACGTGATTCATTGCATAGTACTATTGTCACTTTGAGTTTCACCCTTTGAGGAGGTGTTTCAGGTCTCCTCACTCAATTGACATAATGGGAACTCTATAGGGCTATGGGTGGCCTATACTAGAGATAACCTCGAGAGAGGGTTGGTTCCCTTGATGCTGCACCTACTCAAATTCCAAGGAAAAGGAAATAAAAAGTAAAAAATAAACAAAAAAGGGTGATGCACCAAATTATAGATCACCTACTCTTGACCATGAGTTGATAACAAAGCTAGGACAAGGCTGAATATGATCACACAACTTCAAATAATTATCTAGCATAAGTATTTTAATATGGAGGTTTTAGCTAATACATTAGTTAAGAGGGATAATCAAGAGCTCTAGAATGAGGCACTAATGAAGGTATTCCACACTTAACATTCACATAACCACTTGATATACACCATATGATCTACAAGAGATAACCTATTCATAAAGAGGTGAGGATGAAGAGGAAAAAACCAAGGTGATTAAAAATAAACACTATCATTCATCAACAATTCAATCATTAACACACTAGATGTGATATGAAGAAGGTAAAAATAGTTTGCATTTACTTCAAAAGTAACAACAAGTACCAATTTTAGAAAGGCTTCACCATACTAACTTAGAGGATCCTTTTAGAATCCATTAAAGGCCAAATTACGTAATAATGAATGAGATAGGGGGTGACATGTAGGAATCTCATGAATACTACCATAGTCGTTTTTTGGATACAAAATTTAAGTATCCTTCAATAAATCATGCAAAAAAGTTTTATCTTATTCTCAATGCACTAGGCCAAGTGCTAGTGAAGTTATCAACAAGGGATGGAATAGAAGCTCATCATGACTAAATTGATTCTTCTTAAAACTAAGTATCTTATATTGGACTTATAATTCCACTTTTTGAATGGAGTTACAAGTTGATACCTTGACACATGGCATACTTGACCTCCTTGTTATCTTTCTATGCCATCCTTATCTCTTTTAATGAATCTTCTATCTTGATGAGGATGAAACTTAGGACTTAGAATTCCTCATACTATGATCTCTACAATTATAAACTACAACTTCATGTCAAGGCATGTTTGATCCAAAATAATCCCATGAAGATAAATCTATCACTCATAATAAGTCTATTCTTTGATTGAATATTATCTCAATAATCATGTCAAATCCATGTAGGTATTGAAGAAGATCATACCATCTCTGCCTAAAATTATGTATCACCTTTCAATGAGTCTTCATATCCTACTTAAAAATAAGTTTGGAGGGGTTGTAGGTGTTCTTGAGATCATGTTCAATTTGTCATAAGGTCTCATGGTTGATATTTGTCTAAACAATAAACTTTGAGACTTTTCTCCAGGCCACCTTCTTCCTCAATGATTGAAAAGGGTAAATGTAGAGTGAAAATTACTTTAAATAGTCTTGAAAAACTACTAAGGGACTATGTTCATCCTTGTGTCCTCATAACATCATGAAGTGGATAAATTGCTTGTGTATTGGATCTCTCAAACCTAATTGTAGTCATCAAAATGGGTTTCTATATCACCTTTATAGTTTTTAAGGGGTGACATAATATATCTAAAAAGGTGTCATGATGTCTCTTATTGCCATTTATGACCTTGAGGAGGTCTACAAACTCAACTTTCTATGCAAATATGAGAGCATGCTTCATTTTGGTTAGGTTTAATTGCTTGAAAAATATCTTAAAATCATGGGGATATCTATATTTTTTTTTATGATATCATTAGATATATTACCATGACTATAAGGTCTATTCAAATAATAAAAAAAACCTCACTCATTCAACACTTGTAAATGGGCTTGAAAAGGTAATTTCTAGACCATTTTCTTATATTCTCACTCCACATCTACCAATAGTTTGGGTCCAATAGGTGTTCATGAAGCTTATATAGGTCATAACTATATTTTCATGGCATTTCATGCATTTTGGAGTTTATTTGGAAGCCTACACAGTCATCGAACTCCTTGAAGTAAAAAATGATAGTTTTAGACATTTCTAACTTCTTAATGACTATTCATAGAGTTGATCCCTTCATTGAAATAAAAAATGCCACAAATTTAGAGTATAAAAACCTTATAATAATCATATAATTTAATTCTTCACTATGCATCTAGTCATTGAACTTCCCATGTGATAAAGTTTGTCTTCTCGAGCTTACAAACCTGTTGGTGTGCATTATAGAGGAAAGTGTTGAGCCAAAATTATTTTTTATGTTATTTTTTAGTTGGAAATTACTCCTATAATATTTTTACATGATTAATTACTTATTTTAATATTTTTTCAAAAGTTTTTACCCCCTTAATGGCCTTAATCCTTGCTCAAAACCATGGTTGGGGTTTCATGACAATGTGGTTGTTTTAGCCCTAATGTCCTTGTTTTTATGTTTCCTCCTAATCTCAGGGAATATAATCAATGTGTAAACATTAATCATGGTCACTAAAACCTTTCATAACCCTTATAATTCAATATCAACTCAAAAATTCCATAATGTTTCCATATCTACACTTGCAACCTATATGTTCTCTTTTAGGCTTATCACCCTACCAAAACTTGATAATGACTTTAACATACTATACATGTATCTAGATAGTTTAATATTAAATATAGGATTTAATTTACCTTTTTAAAGTCTTACTCATGAGGATAAACCTCCATAAAATAATGGGATCATCTTTTCTTCATTCTATAGTCATGTAGATGCATCTCCCAGGCTTGAAACCCATTTCAAACTTGTTCGTTGAATGAAATCCTTTTCCTATTATGAAATAGAATTATCTTGAGATAAATTTTTAGGTGGTGTCAATTTTTCATACCTTTAAAAATGGGAAAACACATAGGTTTTTTCCAAGAATCCTTCCTTTCTACCTACAGACTTGACACAGTTTGCCTATGCATGCCTATATTAGCTATCTTCATACCATTTATGTTATTTATATACTTGGAAAATGTTTATGATTAGATGAATTTAATTTAAAAATATTACAATAGTGTACTTTATACCTCATTTTTTTCATTTAGGTCTAGCACTTGTCTTTTATACATGAATCCCTATTCAAGAACATTATATCAATAGCCTTAAGTATGCAACTCCTTGGAAAGAATGATAATAGAGATATTATCAATATATTATATCATATTTTATTTAAATATAAAATTAAATAATTTTTTTCAATCCTTATATTATATTTTTTCCCCAAAACATCAAACTTGCTTGTTCAAAAGACTGTGCTTCTCTCACTTGAGGACTGTGTGCTTAAACCAAAACTAGAAAGACCACATTGGGAAAGAGTAAAGGCTTGGATATAAGTGTAAATGGGTGTTATGACTTGGAAATAAATCATAAAATATAATTTGGATTATTTCATAAGCCTATAGTCCTTCAAAAGTTTCAAACATGCCTAAAACTTGCACTCTCTCAACCCTACAACCTGTACCTACACATTTTGCTCATTTTTGCATATGAATTCTTGATTGGAAATAGTATGGGAGAATAATTGTATTGTTTTAAAACTTTATTCATTTTATACATCTATTTTAAATCACATTTATGCCATAAAAACACTTCATAACCCCAATAAACTCTATCTGTTATGTAAAACTAGCAAAAACCATGAAATTTCTTGTCAGCACAATCATGATCATTGGAAGTTTGAGTTGAATTCGATGTCTTATGGGATTTTTTACTTTAAAAAGATAATTTTAAACCATTTATACTCATTCACTAAGTTTATAAATGACATTTCAATGGAATATATTTGGTACTGGGGTTTTAGAAGGATTTTAAAGGTTATTAAATTCATAACAATTATTCATAAATATATGTGCCCTAATCCCAAAACTAATGCCATGGATTTGAAGTTAATGAGGGTGGTAAACATACCATAAGATAAAATGGTCTAATAAATCTCATCATTTATGAACCACCCTCATGAAAATGACCCTTCTTGACTTGCAATTGACCTGATGGAGAAGTTGAGTAGTTTTTTTAATCTTTCTTAGACTTGTAACTTTTGTATTTTCATGTTTTTGAGTTCGAATAATCTTTAGGAGTGTGTGGAGATAATATAATACCATAATTAATTTTAAAATAATTTTAATGAAACCTCTTGATCAAGCTTAAAGATACATATTCATATTTGGACCTGTATTCCTCAAGAAAGCTTGCCATATTTTGCCAAGATACCCTATTAGAGATGTGAAATAGATGCCAATGAATTAATTATTATATTTTACAATGGAGGTGTAATATACCAAGGGAATTTATCATTCCTTTATTTAATTATGTTCATGTTAGGTTATAGACAACGAATAAAATAATTTCAAAAGTGAATGATGTATTGGATAAGAATCATTTTGACCCTTTCACCAAGTGGATAGAAAAAAATGCATAAGGTGTTCTTGAAAAAGTGTTCAATGACCCAATAAGACACTTTTTTATCTCTATGCATGGTTTTAGACCTTCACACTTGATGTCTCACAAGTTGGTTGCATTAAAACACTTGAACAAGTAATACAAGACAAAACAATAGAAACATTAATATTTCCAAAAGTACCTTAAACTCCTCAAAATGTTGTTTCACTATATTTTATTTTAAGCAACTTATACAATATGGAGCACCATGCTCCTTTTATGATCACCACCTCATTTTTTTCACCATGTATCACCTATACCTTGATTTTCACCAACTTACCTTAATTTTTCCAAAGTTGTCTCAAACTTTGTTAAACTGCATTGAAAAAGACCTCATTTGGAAAGGGAAACTAATTCAAGGTTCAAGTTTTAGATGGTAGGGGTTGAATTTTAGAAAAGGAGATCAACATTTCAAAAAAATTGGTGACTCAAAGGGGTTGGTTAGCCTAATAAATAATTGGATCAATAGTTTTATTAGTTCATTGGGATATGGAGTCAAACATCACTCAACAACAAACCTGATTTAGACCTTGAAGATTGATTGTAAGCCCTCTTGACATAAGTTAATACAAATGAATATATATTTAAAATTAAAAAAATAAGAAAAAAAAACATACCAAATCATGAAACACACATGACCAAAGCAAACACATGCCAGTTGAACTTGGTGAAATCAAAGACTAATCTCCTATGTATAAGACATTAATGGCCTACTCCACCTAAATCAAAAGGAAATTTTTCAAAATATTCTTGACTCCATATTGAAAAATTGGTATTTTATAGATGGATCATATTTTAATATTGCTTGTTATGTGAGATGTATGACTCACCTCTTAATATGTTGACATGATCATGATATTATTGATTGTAGATTAGGCATGTCTCCATCTCTTTACCTATGGACTGATCATGCAAGTTAAGCACCATGTCATACCTTACCCTAGCTTTATTTCTTGATGTAAATTATGTCATTTCTACCTTAGTTAAAATATGTCCTGATTATTCATGACCACTTGAGGAGGTTCCTTTTGCAAGTTAACTTATGCAATTTGATTAGTGTCTTCATTATATCTTCTAGAAGAAGTTGTTCCACTAAGGGCCTCTAATTTTGAAATTAAATCATGGTTATATTGTATTAAACTATTAGGGTCATATTATTATCCATTTAGGAGGGGGGAAACCTCTATGACACCTTCATCTTTATCCTCATGAGTTGCAAGCCTCTAAATATCCTGAAATTCTTTGCAAATGTAAAAGTATGATTGCCACATGGCATTGGAATCTCTTTCATGCCTTGCTATAAAATGATAAACTATCATGTTTTATTGAACCTTATCATAGTCATATTAATTAATATCATGTCTTGATATTATAGGGAATCCATCATATACTTGTGAAACCACTGCTACAATCTCACTAACTATTGCAATCTAATCTTCTTCCTCTTCGATGTTGAATAGAAGCTCCTTTATCCAAAAAAGCACTTATTCATACCCATGAATTCACTCTTATATAGGAAGGATTTAATTCACTTCATATATATGATCCTTCTCTTCTTAGCCACTCGATACATCTTGAGTAATGTCCAATTTCACTTGTAATATAACCATCAATTTTAACATCTTCATCATAGCATTCTTGAGCCTCATTTGCAGTTGAAACTAAAAAGTAGATTTATTCATCATTTTTATTTGAATTATCCTCATCTAATTTTCATACAATAGGTTCTCCAATTTAAAGGGATATGGTGGGAGGGTAAGAGGAATGTCTAAATAGTGAATTAGGGGTATAATACTCATTGTCAAATGGGAAGTGAGTCATCAAGGACTCCTCTTCACTTGCCTTCCATACAATAGGTCCTCCTTTAAAAAGGGATGTGGTGGGATAGAAAAATGGCTCATTTGGTAGAGTGTAATGAATATACTCATGAGTTATCTTGGGTTTTGAAGGATCACTCTTACAACTTGGAAACTTGGGAATAATGGACTCATTTAGGGGCTCTTGGGGAAGAGGAAAAAAGTCTTCTACTAAAGTTTTTGGATTCTCCTCTTTCCATTTAGCAATTATCTTATGAAATTATGATATACATTCATCCTTGTGGATAACTTCAACTTGAGGAGTGGATGAAGAGCTCAATAAACTTGGAAACTTTCTTGGTTTGGCTTTTATAACTTTCTCACTCTCTTGATTTTGGATTGGCATATAAGAAGTGGGTGAGAATATTGAAAACTTACTTGGTTGAGGAGTTTTAGGAATTTAAGGAATAAATTTTCTATTATTTTGTTCTTATTGATCAATTACTACAAGCTTGGCCTTAATACCACTAGCAATTTGAGATAGACTAAGATCAAGAGAAGGTTGACTTGGAGAAAAAGGGGGTGTATAAGATTGATGGAATGCTTGGAAAGGTTGGTTGGATGCATTGTTATATCCATATGAGGGTAAAGTAGGATAGTTAAATTATTTATATACCTCTTCATAGGGATGTTATAGACCAATAACTTGATTCAAGTGGAAACCAACTTTAAACTCAAACATGAAACTTGATCTGGAAATAAAAAACAAAGGATAATTTCTTGGAAATAATATCTAGACTAATAAAAATATCTTAATGAACATGAATTCAGAATTTATGATTGGAGATATGCATCCAAAGATTGATTTATTGAAGGAACACACTAAAAATCCTTTAATATATGAACTACTTTGAGTACTTGTTCCACTAGGCATGCCAAAAAAATTTGTCACTTTGAGTTACACCCTTTGAAGAGGTGTTTCATGTCTCCTCACTAAATTGACATAATGATAACTCTTTAAGGTTTTGGGTGGCCTATACTAGATATAAATTACAAATAGGGATGGTCTCCTTGATGCTACACCTACTCAAATTATAAGCAAAATGGAAAGAGAAAGTTGAAAACAAATAGAAAAAGGGTGATGCACCAAATTGTAGGTCTCCTTGTCTTGATCATGAGTTGATAACAAATATAGTACAAGGTTTAATATGATCACACATCTTCATATATTTCTCTATCATAAGTATTTCAATATGGAGGGTGTAGATGATACATTAGATAAGAGGGACAATTAAGAAACCTAAAATGAGACACTAATGAAGGCATTCCACACTTATAGTTGCATAACCACTTGATACACACCATATGACTTGCAAGAGATAACCTATTAATAAATAGGTGAGGATAAAGAGGATAAATGCAAGATGATTGAACATCAAAACTATCATTTATCAAAAATCTAGTCATGAACACACTAGATGTGATATCAAGAAGGTAAAAATAATTTAGATTTACTTCAAAATTAACAACATGTATCAAGTTTAGTAGGGATTCACCATAATAACTTGGAAGATCCTTTTAAAATCCATTCAAGGAAAAATATATAGAATAATTAATGAGATAAATGGGGGACATGTGTGAATATCATTAATACTATCATAGTCCTTTTTTTAGTTACAAAATAGAAATATCCTTCAATAAAACATGTAATTAAGTGTTGTCATCTTGTTCTCAACACACTATGACAAGTGTTGGTGAAGTTATCAACAAGGGATGGCATAAAATCTCATCATTTTTGACTTGATTCTTCTTGAAATTGACTCTCTTGTCTTGGAGTTACAAGTCTACCTATTTAAGGGTAGTTACAAGTTCCTACCTTGATACATGGCATACTTGACCTCCTTGGCATATTTATATGCCATCCTTAGCTCTAGAAATGTATATTTCATATTGGTGAGGATGAAACTTAGGACTTAGAATTCCTCATACTATTCTCTATACCATTATAATCTATAACTTCATAGCATGGTTTATTAGATCCAAAAGAATGCCATGAAGACAAATCTATCACTCATACCAAGTCTATTCTTTGATTGAAGATTATCCCAAAAATATTTAAAACTCCATGTAGGAATTGAATAATATCATAGAATATTTGTTTAAACTCATAGATCACCTTAAATCAAGTCTTCACAACCTACTTGACAAAAAGTTTGGAGGGGTTATAGGTGTTCTTGAGATCCTATTCAATTTGTCACAAGGTCTTAAAGATGATACATGGCTAAACAAAAAAATTTGAGACATCCCTTCAAGACACCTTCTAATTCATTACCTATAAAATCTCAATGTATATTGCAAATGCATTTAAATAGGCTTGAAAATCTACTAAGGAACTATAATCATCCTTGTGTTTACTAACATCATGAAGTGGACAAATTGCTTATGTATTGGAGCTCTCAAACCTAATTTTAGTCATCAAAATGGATTTTTATATTCTCTAAGGGGTGCCATCAGATATCTATGGAGGCGTTATGAAGTCTCTTGTTTCCATTCATCACCTTGAGGAGGTCTGCAAACTCAACTTTATATGCAAATATGATAACAGTCTTCATTTTGGTTAGGTTAAGTTGCTTGAATAATATCTTAACACCATGGGGATATATATATAATGGTTTTTATGAGATCATTATATCTCTTCCTAATACTAGGAGGTTTAATCAACTACTCAAAAAAAATCTCACTCATTCAACACTTGAAAATGGGATTGAAAAGGTAGTTTCTAGACCATTTTCTTATACTCTCACTACACATCTACCAATATTTTGGATCCAATAGGTTATCATGAGGATTATATAGGTCATTAATATTTTTTCAAGGCATTTCATGAATTTTAGAGTCCATTTTTAATCCTACATAGTCATCAAACTCCTTGAGGGAAAAATATAGTTTTAGACATGTATAATTTCTTAATGATTTTTCATAGAGTTGAGCCATCCATTGAACTAAAAAATGCCAAAAATTTGGAGTATAAAAACCCTATAATAATATTTTAATTTAATTATTCCCCATGCATCTACTCAGTCAATTTCCCATATGAGAAATTGTGTCTTCTCAGGCTTGCAAGCTTGTAGGTGTGCATTCAAGAGGATTATGTTGAGCTAAAATACTTTTTAATGTTATTTTTTGGTTATAAATTCCTCTTATAATATTTTTACATGATTAATGAGGTATTTTAAAAGTTTTAATAAGTTTTTACCCCATTAATATCCTTAATCCTTGCTCAAAACCATGGTTGGGGTTTCTTGACAATGTGGTTATTTTAGTCCTAATGTCCTTGTTTTGATGTTTCTTCCTCGTCTCAATGAATCAAATCAATGTGTAAACATAATTCATGGTAAATAATACCTAACCCTTATAATTTAATCTCAACCCAAAAATTACATAATTTTTTAGTGTCTACACTTCCATCTATGTGCTCTCTTTTAGGCTTATCACCCTACCAAAGCTTGAGAATGGCTTTAACCTCCTATACATGGTTATAGATAGTTTAATATGAAATATAGGATGTTAGTGAACTTTATAAAGTCTTAATCATGAGGATAAACCTCCATAAAACATTGATAACATATTTTCTTCATTTGTAGTCCTGTAGATGCATCTCCCAAGCTTAAAACTCATTTCAAACTTGTTGGTTGAGTGGAATGCTCTACCTCTTACTACATGGAATTATATTGAGAGTAAGGTGGAGGTGGTGACATGTATTAATACATTCCTAAATTGTAAAACACATAGGATTTTTCCAAGAACCTTTCCTTTTTACCTGTAGACACTTCTGCCTATGCATGCCTATAATAACTGTCTTCTTACCATTTATGTTCTTTATATGTTTGGAAAAGTTTTGAGATTGGATTAATTTCCTTAAAAATCATTCAAATAGTGTAATAGAGACCTAATTTTTGAATGTATATATGTCACTTGTCTCTTTATACATGAAACCTTATTCAAGAACATTATATTAATAGCCTTACGCCTACAACTCCTTGGCAAGAATGAGCATAAAGAGAATATCAATATATTGGATGATATTTGAGTGAACTATAAACTTACCCTAAGTTTTTTCAAGACTTATTTCATATGTATTGTTCCATATAGCATAAAATGTGCTTATTCATAGGACTTTGTTTCTCTCACTTGAGTATTGTGTGTTTGAACCAATACTAGAAACACCACCTTGGGAAAGAGTGTGGTCTTGGAAAAACATGGAAATGGGTGTGATGTGTTAGAGGTATAATCACTAATGGGGGGTGAATCAATGAGATTAGGTATTTTAATTTCAATTCCAATCGTTTCAAACTATTAAACAATTAGCATATACAACTTGATCAAGTAATAATAACAAGAGAGTTCATTCATTCAATACATACACAAGATCGAACACACAACACATAGTTCCTATGGGAAACCCTCATGGGAAATAAAAACCACTCTCAAGCCTAAAACACATGGACTAATTTTCCTATAAGAGATTATAAAGAAGAGACTGGTTAAGTCCTTTAAACCAAAATTTATTGAGACACATGTTCCACAAGGAGTACCTACCCCTAAGGAAGATCAAGTCCTTTAGACCTTCCTTTGAAATGAACAACTCCACCTCAAAACTGATGTCTTCAACACCTAATAATGGATCTTTTATTTTATAACCTCTACACAAACTCCCTTTCTATCTCATATAGGCCTCTCAAATAGGCATGCCACAATTTCTCTCCTTCTTCACTCAAACTATCCTCATATGCACACTCAAACATCTTCGCATATCCTAAAACTAAAAGATAACTATTCTAACATCAGAAATATGACCTATAGGTCATACACATAGTTAAAAAAATATTCTTATCATCAAATCATCCAACAAGCACACTACCTATCCTTTCTTCTTTGCTTCAATGCATACTCCTCTCACACAAACCTCTCTCAAGTCTAGAAACCATCACTTTTGGTTTCACTATTTATAGATCCTTCATCAATTTTCATGTCCATAATCTTCCTTATTTTCCAAAACACATTCCTTCACCCTTAAGGCATCTTATATGGGTCACACTTAAGCACAACTCTCTTTCAAATAAGCCTAAGTCACCTTTTTAGGCCTATGCTGACCCATTCACATCCTTGACACTTATTCGAGCAAACTAAAAACATAGGAAAACTTTCCAACTCATAGACCCATGAAACATGATCTATATGTCCTCCTTAATTTCTAAAAACCATGACATTTCCCTTCTTCTTAAGCACAATTTGCTCAAACAACATTCTATAGAGCAACCATTTTGAGCAAACACAATCTCTATGAATGAAAACATAGTCAACTTCTAACCCTTTTTTTATACTACATATGATTGTTCAAACCTTCATAATGCACACATCTGGTCCTCATGGAGTCTAAAACATACTCCAATAACTAGTTTACCTTTAAACATAGATATACCAACAAGCATAGCTTAAATACCCTTCTTAGGTTATTTACAGAATATGCATGAACACAGTCAAATTTGAACCTCAAATTATTTTATTTTACACACATTAATATATTTAAATATATATTTATAGATTCATCTTGGATTCCTCTACAAATTCACTTTTTACAGCATGAGAAAATTGTACATAGATCAAAATATATAGCATAAAAACTAAGCACTGGTTTTTCCTTTATAAATTTAAATATTTAAATCTAAACAATCATAGTTAAACTTTGGTTACTTAAAATGCATCTCATGACATTTAACTTTATATTAATCACTCACTATCGATAATATTTTAAATTTAACTCATACCACACTATTTCCCAAAATTTAAGCTTCAAACACTTAGCATCATCTTGCTTCTTCCTGACATCCTATAACAAACAAGCTTTTTCAATCCCCTGCACATAGCTTGGTCTTTATCTATGTTAAACATTAGACACTTTAAACTCTTTTTTTTCAATACACTCCATTAATCTTGATTAGTATGAACATATACTCACTATTAGATCTTATAAGTAGCTCAATCTTTATCTCTACCTATCATTAAGCAACTATCACTTTGACCTCTTTGACTCAATACACATCATTAGATCAATCTATACAATCATCCATGAACTATTTTAGACACCTAAAACTAGCCACCAATGACCTCCACCAAGGCTTTTGACCAAATTCCAACTAAATTATATAATTTGGCCTAAAAACACTAAAATTTATTAAATGAGTTAAAATTGATATACTCAAGTGCCGATTTTGGCTAGAGTATCATTAAATGGGACAATGTAATTTATGGGTCAGCTAACTTTGATCAGATAATTTTGAGTCAAAATGCTAATTTTGCACCAGGGTGATCTAGATTACTATTCTCTATCAAATCTCTTACATGAGACATTTGTCTTTGTTATTTGGTGTTATTAACATCCTAAATGGGATAATGGATCCAATGCATCTAACATTGACTTCTAATTCCAATTCAGTCAAATTTTGAACCAATAACAAGACATTTTGACCAACTTGATTAATTTATGCGTCAATAGCCAAAATTTGCACTAAATTTGACTAATCATGTTTTAGGCTAATTAAACCAAATTAGGGTCTTAAGTTAATTTTTCATGGAACTTGTTGAATAAATCTTTATTGGAAATGGATTCTATTAACTACATCATCAGGTGACATCATCATATGGGAAGGCATCCATAAGCCATAAATACATAAAATATCAAGATTATGGGTCTCCCATGCCTCTTTAAGACCTTCCATGCCTATTCAATACCCCTCTATCCCAAATATTAATGGGGATATTTGTGTAATGAATTTCATATTTGGATTTATTCATGGCCACACATCTCAATCTTGAGATGGATGGTCATGGTTGATCCTCAAACCATTCCAAAAATCTATAAATATGAGGCCTTGCCTATTGAATTTTAAGCTCTTTTATTCCAAACTTATAATGCCCAAATTCATTCAAAAATTATTTCATCTTAGTGTTATAATGCTAAATTGTTGAGCTAAGCCAAGCCAAGCCAAAGCCAAAAGTGCCAAAAGGAGATGAAGGTAGCCACACTCCATTGAATAAGATCTCTTGAAGCACAAGCCAAAGAAAGAGACTTTTAGAGAAATCAAGGATTTGGTAAGAAATTGGTGTTTTGTGTTCATATTATTTATTTCTTTTCATTTTTAGTTTTGTTCATAAATGGCTTTCCCTCACTAATCTCTCCCTAGTAACTAGGCCTAGAGATGTATGCTAGCTAGTGTGTATGTTTTTAAATTTGATTTCATTTTGTCACTAAAAATATAATAACACCTATCTTGAGTCATATTCTTAGTTCACATAATGTCACCAACTGTAACCAATAGGATTAGGTAGTCGAACAACACCCAATGTCACACTTCAATAATAGAATGTGATGAATGCTACTCCTCAACAACAAGGGATGAGTAGTATTCCAAAATAGTAGGCATAATATAATGTACCAACACAATATAGGTTGAATATATTTCCACCTCAAAAAGGGGAAACTAATGTTCCACCTTGTCAAGTAGTGGTAAATACACCTCCTCAATCATAGACCAGTGTACCAATCCATAACCAAACAATGACTAGCCAACAATGTGTAAATATTGGTCAATGATAGATGCCAAATCTTCAACATGATTTCACTTCCCAACAAGGATTCATGTAACAAGGAGGATCCCATATTTTTCAAGTACCTACTATATAATAATTGGTTCAAAATGTGCCACATGTTCAGAGATAGGGTCTTGGTCCACAAGTTCCCACTCAACAGCAAGGTTAGATTAGTCGACAACATATTCATTATCAACCATGGTAGGCACAATGTAGTTATATCCCTCCATCCCAACCACAAAATCCTCCAAGTCAAACCTTCATAGCCAACCCAAACTAGAATATCGCACAACCAAATGTGCAATTTCAATTACATCCTAACCCATGTATGCATATTCTTGGTCTGTTTCCCAACCAAACCAATATACCCCAACATATATCTCCATCATACCTGATCAAATTATCCCACTTGTGACCTCCCAACCATCTACCAAAACCAATATTCTCCCTCAAACCAATGTTCCTTTTAGTTTCCTATCCCAATAATTGCAACAGTTGAAGGATGCAATTATTGCCATTTAGGTTAGGAAATAAATTAAAAAGTTTAAGTTGGATGATGTGTGTTCTTATCTATTTAACATGGATTAATTACAAATACCATTTCCTCTAAGATACAAACCACTAAAATTTGACAAATATAAAGGAAAATGTGACCCTAATGCCCATTTAATCAAGTTCTTTATCACATGTCAATCAGTGGCATATAACAATATATACCTTTGGTTATTGTTTCTAAGGACCTTGGTTGGACAAGTTTTGGAGCGGTTTTTAAAGTTTCCCAAGAATTTAGTAACAGATTTTGATGATTTTTCTAATAATTTTGTGCAACACTTTTCCTATAATCTCAAACATAATATTTCATTGGTTGACTTAACACAAGTAAAATAAAAGGCTAGTGAGAGTTTTGCAAGTTATCTATAGTAATGGAGAGGCGTTGTAAGCCAATTCACCTATAGTTTACTAGATAAACAATTAGCCACTGTGTTTACTAAAAATTTACATAGTGAGATAACTTATCATCTAGAACTATAATGTGCACATACTTTCAAAGAGATCATCAATAAAGGCTTGTTGATTGAGTGAACCCTTATTAATAAAAGGATCATCAAGCTTACATCAACTAATTATAATCAAGGTATCAATCAGAGAAGTGACCAAAACCAACATCCAATCTAAGCATAAGCATAAGCATCATAACCAGCATAGGATAATAACCAAGATAGACCAAAGCAATTCAATCACAATATGAATGTTGTGGGTAATGGAGTAACCAAGTCACATCATATCCAAATAGTGCACATATCATCTGCACCACTTTTTCAACTTACTCCTACCCAAAAACCTCTCCAACCAATGTCACAAGCACAATAACCAAGACCCACACAACAAATACAATAACCTTTACCATTATAAACCCCTCTTCCAAGGAGAATTGTACCTACTCATCATGTCTTTAGTGACCTAGGAGAGTCTATTGAGTCTATATTTTGCAAAATTATTATTGCTAATCTAATTAGTTAGCATCTACCAAAGCATTACCCACAAGGCATTCCTTATCTTGATTGGTACCATGAAAATAAAATTTCTGAATATCATCAGGTCGATGGGCATAATCTATGAAGATGTGTGTAAATCAAGCATTTGATTGAGAATATGTTAGAGAATGGAGAGTTAATATTGGATAGTGGTGATTACACCTCCAATCAAACTCTTGGAATTTATCAAAACCCCTTTCCCTAACATAACACATAGTATCAACATAATAATCATCATCAACAACAACACTAGCTAGTGCAATAATAAAATCAATAGTATCAAAATCAAAGGTTGAACTAGCAGAATCAATAATAGAACCCATAACATCAGAATAATGGACAAAACCAAGGTCAAAATGGTAATAACTAACAAACCTACCATGTATTTGCACATGACTACAATAGTGTTGTAGGTCATATTGTAAGAGGTAGCATTAATACCATCTCCATTAATCCTAGACTGAGCACTAATCAATCTAGACCATTGCTAAACAATATCACTCAACCAAATTACATAGATAATCCTTATTTAACTTGGGATTGCACACAAATAAACTAGCAAATTAGGACTCCCACTATTAGACCATATACTAATAACTTGCCCTTGCCACGTGACCACATACAAGTGCACTGGCAACCGAGACTTATCCTATCTTGTCCCAAACCATTCCTAATATTTGTTAGCAATTATGGTCAAGCATATAATCTTGATTATGCAATCACAACTTAAAGGTCAAATATTACTATCCTATGTCCACAACCATCTGCCACTTTGCCTTTTATCCAACCAACCATTCAGCCTTAGAATAAACCATTCGCCATTGACTAAGACAAGAAGTTTGATATTGTGGAACAATTGTAGAAGACACTAGCACAAATTTCTATTTTTGATTTGTTGTGAACATCAACAATCCACAAGAACATTTTGAATGAGTTTTTAACCCAATCCACTATTGCCAATGACATATCCCCTGATAAATTTCAAGCTTTGGTTGGACACCTAGCTCCAACCCAACAAGTCACATTCAACCAAAGTGATATGTCTTCCCTTGGCTCACTCCATAATAATCTAATGCACATAAAATTTTATATAAAGTGGCATAAAGTGAAATCTATCCTTATAAACAATGGATCAAACCTCAACATAGTGTCTTTAAAGCTCATCAAGCTTCTTGGGTACATAATGGTATATCTCTAGCGCTTGCTCCATAATAATCCATTATACATAAAATTTTATATAAAGTGGCATAAAGTGAAATCTATCCTTATAAACAATGGATCAAACCTAAACATAGTGTCTTTAAACCTCATCAAGCTTCTTGGGTACATAATGGTAGATCTCTAGCTAGAAATGATAACTATCAAAGCCTATGATAATTAGGAAAGAGAATCATAAGGCACTATTAGCGTACTAGTTATCATTGGGCCTTTGACCCATGATACACTTTTCCATGTGCTTGATCTTGAGTTTTCATATAATATGCTTCTTGGTAGGCCTTGGATACATGGGATTCGTGTAGTCCTTTCAATGTTGCACCAATGTATCAAGTTCTCCCACTCAAGGATGAAAGTGAATATTTTAGGAGATTTACACCCATATGAACACTAAAAACATCTTGAGGCTAAGTTTCAAATCTATAATTACCAATATGACATGAATCTAAGTTCCAATCAAGATAAAAGAAAGGCCATACTTATTGATCCTCCACAGGATAATTTTATAGATTCTAATACCTTAGATTCTCTTTCCCACATGCCACCTCCTAAATCTTCTAATCATTTCACCATTTTAGATAATGGCCCAAGAGATTATGTAACCCATGATACCTTCCATATTTCCAATATTCTTTAGAATTCAAAGACCTTTGGGTGACCTAAAAATACCCCACACATGCATTGGCAACAAAATAACAAAGATAAGGGACCTATCATGTTTGTACCAACATCTAGCCTAGAACTAGACATTCTTAAAGGGGATGAATCCTGGTTGTACAATGACAACCAAGCTGATTGTTATAAAAGTGCAAAGTATCATATTCCCAATAGGATCATGGAGCATCAAGATTATGAAGGAAGAGGCCTTAGACCAAATCAATAAGGAACCATTGAGCCAATTTCCATGACTAAGTATAAAATACATTATGGACTTTGATTTAAACCACCTAGGGGTGACCCCACATATCTTATTTGAGTTCCATCACCGATGGCTAGTGATGATGATTTCAACAATGAATCAGAGTCCAATCATAACCTCACCTTTGATGTCCTAGCTGAGACTAATTTTTATTGATAACAATTCCATATGTACTCTCACCCAAATCATTTAACACAACCCATTTCTATTATACTATCCCCAATTTATAGATTAGGACCAACAAGAATCCAGTTTACTGGTTGATAAGTTTCATAATGATGAGGCATTCTATGATTTTCTAGGCCTTAGAAACAATGTTTTGTTGGGAGATCATAAATCAAGATTCTCAATTACATTAGATCCTTAAGCATATTTTAGAGAGTGGGTGAACACTTTTATCCAAAATCAAATAAATAAAACATTGAGGTCTCAAAGTGAAAACCTCTTTGAGTTGCTTTTTGACCAAGGAAAAAGTAAAGATAAAGGCCAGTCTAGTGGTGAAAACTTATTTTAGGTGCCATTAGACTAGGGTGTTTATTCTTCTTCGAATTTAGACTAAGAGACCACCAATGATGACCTTGCCTATGGATTTGAGTTTAAGTTTGTGCAACAATAAGTATTTAATTGAATTCTTCAATAATTTATGACTTTTTTTGTCACGTGGCTAGATCTCCCATTGGAGGACTTAGATTCATCATGCCTAGGAGACATTAAAGAGCAAGTCTTAATAAAGGACCTTGATATAGTCCAATAGTTCAAGTCTTTGCCTACTATCCTAGAAGATGGTTCAACCCTTCTAATCAAAGGTACAATAGAGGTAAACATTGAGACTTCATCAAACCCAAAATGAATAAAATTAGACATGTCCCTCACTGAGGAGGAACATGAAGTATTTACATCTCTATTAAAAGAATTTGTAGATATCTTTACATGGGTTTATTTTGACATGCCAAGTTTGAACCCTGCCTTGGTTTTAAACCACCTTGTGGTTAATCTTGATGCCAAAATATTTAAAAAAAAGATACATAATATGCATCCTCACATTATTGTATTAGTAAAGAAAGAGTTGGAAAAACTCTTAGAAGTAAGATGTATTTGGTCCATTGACTACTCAGAATGGATATCTAATGTTGTACCTATTAACAAAGAGCCTAAAAGAATTAGAATATATACTAATTTTTGAGACATAAATAAAGCTTTTCTTAAGGATGCCTTTCCATTTCCTAATATTTAAATGATCATCAACTCCACAGCAGGTTATGAAATTCTTTCACTCATGGATGGCTTTTCAGGATACAACCAAATCAAAATAGCCCTAGAAGACCAACATAAAATAGTATTCACCACTCCATGGGGAACATTTTGTTATCAAGTAATTCCATTTGGTCTTAAGAATGTTTGAGCTACATATAAAATGGCCATAACTATCATATTCTATGATATGATGCATAATATTGTTGAAGACTATGTCGATGACATATTAGGAAAATCCAAAACTAGGGATGACCATCTAATAGTGATACATAATATATTTGAAAGATTTTAGGAGTACAAAGTCAGACTCAATCCAAATAAATGTGTGTTTGGTGTAACCTCAGGCAAATTACTTGACTTCATCATGTCTCACAAAGGCATTGAAATCGATCTCGCCAAAGTCAATGTTATAATTAAGATACTGCCACTAACCACTATGAAGCAACTCCATAGTTTGTAAGGTAAGATCTAGTAAATTTGACCCTTCATCTCTCAATTAGCAGATAAGTGTCATCCATTTACACATATTCTAAATAAGGGAGTTGTATTTCATTGGGATGATTGTTTCCAAATAACTTGTCAATAACTCAAGGACTATCTAGCTAATCCACCTATTTTGTTACCTCTTATTCTTGGAAAGCCATTTTTTTTGTATCTATCAGCTATCGATAATGCCTTGGGGGAAATTTTGGCTCAACATGATAACAATGGAAAATAGCATGTAGTATACTACTTAAGCCATACCTTGGTCACATATGAACACAACTATGCACCTATTGAAAAAGCTTGTCTATCCATTCTCTTCATAGCTCAAAAACTACGCCATTACATGTTGAAAAATAAGACCATGGTCATTTCAAAAGTAGATCCACTCAAGTATCTACTATCTAAAATAGCTTTACAAGGTAGAATGACCAAATGGATCATGCTTCTTAGTGATTTTGACATAGAGTATGTCAATCAAAAGGCAATAAAAGGATAGGTCCTTACAAATCAACTTGTTGAAGCACCCCTTGTAGACACAAAGCCACTCATATTTCATTTTCCTGATGAATCCATAATGACCATTATTGACATACCTCTTGAGGATTAGCACTAGAAGCTATATTTTGATGGTTCATTTATTACACATAGATCAGGGGTAAGCCACTTATTTATTACACCATAGGGGGATCTAATCCCTAAATCATTTAGAATCAGTTTTCCTTATATAAACAACACGGCTGAGTATGAAGCACTTATCACAAGACTTTGATAGGAAATACACTAGAACATATCTCATCTCCAAGATTATGGTGATTCTCTGTTAATCATCAATTAGGTCACAGACCATTTCCAAACCAAAGATGACAAGATGGTTCCATATAAGGCTATGGTTGATAACCTAAAAAAATAAATTGCAAATATCTAATTTGAGCATATATCAAGGGCTAGTAATAAAACTACAAATGTCATGGCTACTATCATCTCTCTAATTTTAGAAATAGATAAAGCTAGAGAATATCAGTTCCTTGTTGAGAATTTGTTCACACCAACTCATGAACCTTCAACCATTTCAATGATTTGTGATATTGTTAGTCCTAATTCTATCAGGTACTTAGACCTTTACAACTACCTTCATGACCAAGTTCTACCACCTAACCTATCTTGAAAACAAACCAAAGCCCTTATTCATCATTCCACTCATTATACTCTACTTGGATCCACCCTTTGTCGTCATAGTTTTGATGGAACTCTTCTTCATTATTTAACTTTGGTAGAGTCTACACTAGCATTAAAAGAAGTTCATGAAGGATTATGTGGAGTTCATTCTAGTGGGGTGGTCTTATCCAAAAATCTCTTGCATACTATTTATTATTGGCCTATGATTGATGTAGATGTAGCTGCATATGTAAAGAAGTGTGACAAATGTCAATGGCATGCTAATATGATTCATGCCCCAAAATAAACTCTAAAACCAATGTTAACATCATGGACATTTTCTACATGGGGAATCGACCTCACTGGGAAAATCAACCCCACTTCATCTGATGACCATAAACATATCCTTGCCACCATCAATTTTTTCACTAAGTGGGTTAAAGCTATACCCCTCACTTATGTGACTGAAAAGCAAATTTCCAAGTTCATCTTCAACCATCTCATTTTTTGTTATGGTATCCCCTCTGACATTATATCACATAATGGAGGATCATTTAAGAATAAGGATGTTAACAAGCTATGTACTGCATACAATATCACACAACATTTTTCTACAACATATTACCCTCAAGGTAATGGACAAGCTGAAGCATTGAATAAAACCACTGTCAATATTCTCAAAAATATTGTCAATGATGTTGGTTGTGATTGGAACCTATAGATATTCCCTACCTTTTTGTCACATCATATAAATCTTCATACCTCCATAAGAGCCACTCCATATTCACTTGTTTATGGTATTAAATCCATCATTCTCATTTCAGTTGAATTACCTTCACTGTGCATATATTTCAAGGATGTCCCAAATGATCAAGACTATCGAGTAGCTCATCTGTAGGAGCTAGACCTGCTTGATGAAAAACATATAATTATACTCAAAAATCTTTAGGCATATCAGAATTGACTCAAAGGCCACTATAATCAGCATGTCAAGTATAGAACATTTCAATTTGGCGATCTTATTCTTAAATAAAAATAAAATAATACCATGGATGAGAAGAAGCATAAAGGTAAATTCAAACCAAACTACATAGGTCCTTTCATCATTACTATAGATTATGGATCAAAAGCATACAAGCTTGCCACACTAGACAGAGATGAACTTCCTGAGCTAATGATTATTATTCAACTCAAGTGGTAATATGCTTGAGCGCTTAAGTATATTATCTATAAGAACCATTTTAGTGGTTCCATTTTATCACTATTCTTCTTTGTACAAATATCATTCTTATTCATTCTCTTAGCCGTATCTACTTTACATTTTTTATTTATCAACCAAATGTGTTCTAAAGCCTAGCCCATTAGACCTTAGTTTTTTCCATTTGTTACGCATTTTTAGCACCAAGGAATTTGATCAGTTGCATTAGTTGTTTCAAGGACTTCAAATAGAGATCATATTTTGGAGCAGTATGATACAATTTTTGGTAGTTACATCCTTCATTTGTTATTCCTTTCTTATCACTAGTCTTGTTACTAATTATAAATACCTTTGGGTAAATTAGTGCCATTGATCCATGTTGTTGTGTCCTAGTTATAACCACCTATGGAAAAACTAGGGGCAACATTTATTTATTCAGCCTTGACATACCAACTTGCCACTTCCTATGCCATACCATGCCTTTTTACCAACTATGCCTATTTTATTGAAATTGACTACTACACTAGTTGAATTCCTCTATTATAGGGTGGAACTACAGTGACTTGAGGTCCTACTCTAAGACTATGTAGGCAATTCTTGATACTTGTTGAGGTCAATTGAGTCACCTTTTCCACCATGCTCTCATCATTTTATGAGTAACCTAAGTTTGAATGCTCTCACCATTTTACGAGCACCCAAAGTTTCCATGCTCTCACCATTTTGTGAGCAACCTAAATTTAAATGCTCTCATAATTTTGTGAGCTTGAACCATTTAGTGTCTTGTCATTATTTATTGAGTTGAGATACTTCAAAAAATTTAAAAATATTTATAAAATCATTATAAAATTAAAAAAACATTGACCACTTCTTTGCCTTAAGGATTTTGAGAACCCTTACTAAGTTGTAAGCAAATCACTTGTTTCTTAGTTTCTCCATCCTTTTTGACCTTTAGTTTTCACACACTTGCCATTTTACAAGACCATTCCTATTCTTCAATCACATCCATTGTGTTTATTTTCATCAGTTATCACATTCTTCCCATTCCCTAGGAGAACTATATTTGGCCTAAAGTTTTTTATTAGATATTACATCTATAGAACTATATAGGTAGTTTCCACTTACCTAGTGCATATGGAGACAGCTCAGCCACCCCCTTCTTTTTTTATTACATAATTTTGTTTGTTTATTAATTTATCACCTATTTTCTAGGGGTAATGTTTGTATGGTTTATATTGCATTGTTTATTCATTTATCTTTGATTATTTTATTTGTTTGTCTATCTGTTTGTTTGCTTTTAGCATTGTTGCCTTGATTTGGTTTATGTGTGTTCATTGGGTGATTCCTTGCCCACACTTATACTTGAATCCATTCATATTCATATGCTTACATTATCATCGTGGTTTCTATCATTGGTGCATTATTTTATATTGAGTATTAGATTACATGAGTTAGTCCTCATACATATTTCAGCCCAGTCCTCATGATGTTATACCATGATACTTACTGACATGTGCTACAATAAACCTCAACTTCAAGAATTCTATTCAGCAATGGTGGCATCAACATCTCTTTGACACTGACATCCTAATTCAATCCCAATCATATCCCAAATAGAGTAATTAACCATGAAATAATTTTAAGCTTTATTAGTTTAGATGAGCATCTCCCTACTAGTAGGTTATTTCAATTCATCATTACCCTATGTATTAATTTATCATCATCCTCAACCAAGTTTATCATGTTTTCCATAATCAGGGTCCAATAATTATAAATACCTATGGGCAAATCATTGTATACCGTCCTACCTACATTTCTCAATGACTATAATACCTTTGGGAAAATCATTGTGTTCTCACTAATTTAATTTTTATACCCATACAAGGGCACATTTTCATCTTGTTTGTCTATCCTAACTGGGGTAGCTCCATCTTCTCAATGATTATAACTACCTTTGGGAAAATCATTTTGTTATCATACCATATTGCCACTATCAGGGGTATAATGCTTATAATCACCTTTGGGAAAACCATTATACACCATCCCACTTGCATTATTAGTGATTTTGAATATTTTTTACAAATAATTGTGTTTTCACCCCATCATCTTTTCTTTCTTTTGTCCTCTCATTTCACTTCTTATCGAGGGACCATTTGTCAACCTACTTGTGCCAACCATTCCCTCGAGGGGGCATCATATAGTTAGTTTATCATCATTGCAGTTATAGGCATACAAGACCTTTTGATTCTTTGAGAAGATGTTATTGTGATTATAGTATGCAATATCTTCCCAAATAGGGTCAAAATGTAGACACCTAAATTTGGCCACTAATGACCTCCAACTAGGCTTTTGACCAATTTCTACCTAAAGTACACAATTTGGCCTACAAACACTAAAATGCATTAAATGAGTTGAAATTGATATATTCAAGTGCCAATTTTGGCTAGAGTATTATTAAATGGGATAATGTAATTTATGAGCCAACTAACTTTGATCAGATCATTTCAAGTCAAAATGCAAATTTTACACCTAGGTGCTCTAAATTGCTCTTTTTTGTCAAATGTCTTACACAAGACACATGCCTTTATTATTTGGTATTGGTAACATCCTAAATGGGATAATGGATCAAACACATATTACATTGACTTCCAATTCTAATCCATTCAAATTTTGGACCAATAACAAGACATTTTGACCAATTTGATTAATTCGTGCACCAAGAGCCAAAATTTGCACTAAAGTTGACTAGTCATGTTTTAGGATAATTAAACCAAATCAGGGCCTTAAGTTAGTTTTATATGTAACTTGTTGAATAAATATTTATTGGAAATGGATTTCTATTAACTTCATCATCAGGTGACATCATCATATGGGGTGGCATTCATAAGCCATAAATACATAAAATATCAAGATTATGGGTCTCCCATGCCTCATTAAGACCATCCATGCCTATTAAATACCCCTCTATCCAATATTAAATGGGGATATTTGTATAATTAATTTCATATTTGGATTTATTGATGGCCACACATCTCAATTTTGAGATGGACAGTCATGGTTGATCCTCAAACCATTCCAAAAATCTATAAATATGAGGCTTTGCCTATTGAATTTTAATCTCTTTTATGTCAAACTTATAATTCCCAAATTCATTCAATAAGCATTGAATCTTAGTGTTATAATTCTAAATTTTTGATCCAAGCTAAGCCAAGCCAAAGCCAAAGGTGACAAGAGGAGATGAAGGTAGCCACACTCCATTGAAGAATATCTCTTGAAGCACAAGCCGAGCAAGCCAAAGAAGGAGAATTTTAGATAAATCAAGGATTTGGTAAAAATTTAGTGTTTTATGTTCATATTTCTTATTTATTTCCATTTTTAGTAGTGTTCTCAAATGGCTTTCCCTCACTAAGCTCTCCCTAGTAACTAAGTCTAGAGATGTATGCTAGCTAGTGTGTTGGTTTTTCAATTTGATTTCATTTTGTCACTAAAAATATACCAACACCTTTCTTAAGTCAAATTCATAGTTCACAATTGTTAGATCTTTATTTTTTCCTAATATTCGTCTCTTGAAAAATTGACTAAAGTATGGGAACCATTAAAATCTACTTGTAAGGCCAACTTTGGACCTCAATAACTTTTGTTGTAATTAGATGCATGATATAAAATTTAGACCATATGATCTCCTCAAATAGGATTATCTAACCATATATAAATTTGATCTTATAACCCTTGTGCATGAAATATATAATGACATTAATCTGATCACTTAGATTTTTCTTCCATAAAGCCAACTGTGTTAAGAATTCCCTAGAAGGCCAACTTTGCATATGCATATATTTTAATGTGCGTCATACATGACCTAAAATTTAATACATATCAACTAGGAACAAAACTAAAAAAAACCCATGTGATAAACTTATCCTAAAACTTCTACATGTATGAAATATTACTACATAAAAATTCTTATTCAACTGTTCTTACCACATTATAAATTTGGCTAAGTATGGGAAAACATTGTCAAACTACCTGGGAGCCCAAATTTTCACTTGAATATCTTATGTTTCACTTCATTTCATGTACAAAAATTTATCACATAGAAACTAAGAATAAATTTTATCACAACCATATGACCAACTCCCCGTAACTCATCTGCATGTGGCAATGGTGATGTCAACAAATTTCTTACTCATATTTTCTACCACTAGACCCAAAATGTCTAGATGAAAATAATGATCAATAGATGAAATACATGCACACAAGCATTAAAATTATATAAAACATATTATATTACCCCTTTCACATGCTCAATACTCCATACTCATCTTTGAATAACTCTAACCATGATAAAACTGAAGATCAACCAAGCATCCTTCAATCATACTAGGACAAGCACATTGCACACTTTGTCATTTTCACTTAGACTATCAAGGAACTTCATCAAATCACTTGGACACCTCCATGACATCACCATGACATCATTGAAAATTCTCCAACATTATCCTCCTTTATCATTGATGTCAACACCCATCAATAAATAACTCACCTTTCTTCTATCTTCAAGCACTCTCATAAATATGAACTTTCTCCCCATTTGACATAATGAAAAAGTGGGAACCAACTGATCCCAAGGACCTAAAAAGACTACCAATAGGAGAGGACCATCTTATAAATTTTATACAAACTCCCCCTTACCTTTATCCTACCTCTTCTTTACCTTGATAACTTCATCTTGCTCCAGCTAATAATATCTTCAACCAAGCACTGCAACCAATGAATACAGAACACATGAAACATTAAAATCTAATGGAAATCACCAAGAAACATTTGAGAGGGACTCACCCTAATATTTTTGATTAATTTTCCCTTTGAGCATCTTGATATCTCCACACACCATGAAGAACCACCACACATGCTTACTAGCCTTCTCTCCCAAGCTACCACAAGGACCACCAATATAAATTCATACCACTCACCAAATATAAAGCATGCTCTAAACCAACCTAATAACTCACCTTGAAATACTCATGCCTTGATTTTTTTGGATAAACTTAAAAAAAAATTACTCTTCTTCTTACTAGAGCTGTCTAGTCTCCTTGTATCTCTACTTAGAACTTGCAGAGCCCATAAATTTTAGTAGACACACTATCAAGACCTAAAAATTCATATCTATATCACTCTCATATTCCCTTTCAATTAAACTAATCTAAAATAGCTATCTCATTCTCTACAATATACTTTCTTCACAAACCTACTAGCCAATTAGGTCTCCATTTTGTCAAAAACATAATCAATATGAAAACCACAAATATTCAAATCTATGTGAAGCTTTATTTGAAAACCCATTTGTCCCATTCAAACTATTAAGAATCCTCAGACTTCAAATCATAGGGCAAAAAAAATTTATAGCATAGGTTAAAACCCTAGAATCTTAAAACAAAGAGTCAACAAACCTCCTTCTGGTTAACACCCACCTTTGAAACTTCTTACACACTTGGAGACAACCATCACACACTTATATACCAATTTTGTAACTTCCACACCTTTTGGAATATATACATCCTATAACCCATTTTAGGCCTATTTGACCTAAAGCTAAAATTGAGAAAACTAAGAGTACTAAAAAATATCTAATTTAACTTCAACATACCTTTAGACCACAAAAAAAATTGGATCACACCAAAAATAATTGCACAAACCTTTCTAATCACCAAACTCTTTTTGACATTTCATCAATCTCATTATGCAACTTGGAAACACTCATTTTGACCTTATATTATAGCTCCTTCACCAAGCTTTGGAACAAGATGATGAACTTGTTGCTCCCCCTTAGCCAATAACATTATAAAATTAACACAAGTATCTATATAGATTAACATTATGATCTTGAGCACACAAACTTGCTTCTCCATAATAAATATATCTCTTAAGAAGCATAAGTAAAGACACCCTACTTCACAATGTCCTAGAATAATGTGAAACCAGGAGTTGCCCAAAACTCCTCATATTCCTTATCTTCCTTGGTAATTTGATGTTTATATTTTTTCTTCTTACTCTCAGGCTTAGGAGAAGCAACATTCTCATCTACTACAATATTCTCCTCTAGGATTAGAATGACAGTAAATGGAGATAACATAGATTCATGACATACCTTTTCATCTATAGAATCTTCTTTACAACTTGGAATCTCATCAATAGGCACTAAAAATTGATGTTATTTGAATCAAACATGATAAAAAATAATAAAATGTTCACTTGGATCCATACTTACCTCAGTATTAGCCTCAACTAGTACCTTGGTCTTGTCTTTGAGTTTGGTCTCTTCATTCACAACATGAGCAAATAATGAGAGCCCTTTGTACTCTTCAAATTTTGAAGAATTATCCACCATAAAAAATATATTACTTAGATTTGAAGACTCATTATGACTCACACTTACCACTGGTTTTTATGAGCTAACTTGCCTTCTTTCTTGCACTCTTGGAGCCTAATTGAACCTATTTTAATTTTTAGACCTTTGCTTGCAGAATATAGCAATGTGACCAATATTTTCATAGTTGTATAAAATAATAATCCTTTATGTAAACTCATATTATCTTACCTTTTATGGAAAAAAATTATTAATGTGTCCAATGTCATGACAATTGAAATAAACTATTCTTTTTGAAGAAGACTTACCTTGCCTTTCCTTATTTGGACAATGCTTAGCAACTTGTCCTTCATTAAGACAGTTGAATCACTTAACTTTACTCACACATTTTGACTAATGACCCCCATCATAGTTCCATGTAAACTCATTTCTAATAGGTCTCTTGAATTTTCTAGATCTATGCCCAAACTAATTACAAGTATAACAATAACCATTAAAATTTACATACCTCAAGGCATTTGGTTATCTGATCTAATTTGTCTTCATTCTCTTAGAACCTATATTTCTTATCTGATTATTTGTATTCAAATTATGATTATCCTTGTTCATAATATTCTTCATCTTGTCTTAAGTTACATTCTCTAGTTCTTCTTTGTATCCAAGACTAGTTATATCACTTGCATGCTTTTGATCACTCAAAATATTGTCTAGATCACTTAAAATCTTTTCAAATCTCACAAATGAATTCACCTTACTATATTTATTCTCTAAGTAATCTTCTAATGAATCATTTTCAATTACATACCTTTCACATTCATCTTCTTTAGCTTTCAAGCTTGTAGACATAATTTCCATTTGATAACTGAGATGCTTGACCATATCTTCATTCTCCTTGGTGTCTTCATTATTTCTTGCCTCATACACACTAAATTGCTCCTCATAGTCTTTTATTTGAGACTTCATCTTATTTTTAATATTCTTCTCAATCTTTAGTTCTTCAAGATAATTTGTCAATATAGTCTCATAGTTCACCTCATCTTCATCATCATCTGAATCACTCCAAGTAGACTCCTTTTGATGTGATCAACTTCCTTCCTTAGCCATGAATAGGGATTTATCTTCAATAGGATCATCATATTCATGATCATACTTTGAGTCACTTACTTCACTCTCATCTGATGAGTTACAATATTATTTGGTGTAGAGACTCTTCTTGTCCTTAAAGTATTTCTTCTTGTTATCAAACCTTTTGAATCCCTTTTTTCTTTTATCAAACCTGAATGATATTTTTCCATCATCATGACCTTTTTCATTCTCTTCATCATCATCCTTCTTATACTTATTAGGGAAATTATTATCAAAATGTCCTACCTCTCCATAATCAAATCATTTGATGGGAAGTTTACCCTTATACTTTCCTGAACCTTCAATTTCTTTGAAATCAAAGCAATTAATTCATCCTCATCTATATTATAAATGTCATCCTCCTTGGGTTTCTTACCTTGTAACTTCTTATTTGTCTTCATTTCAGTCTTGAAAGATACTTATTTATTTAGTTGTATATCATCATTCTCCCTCATCTCATAGGCAGAAAAAGTACCATGCAATTGATCCATCTTCAACTAAGTAAGATCATGACTTTGTTCTATAGAAGATAATTTTGGATCGAAATTGAGGGATAGATACCTTAATATTTTTTTAAATATATTAGCCTCTTCAAGGTTATCTCCAAGACCTTTGATGATATCCATAATCTCATCAACCCTCTACAAAAAGGATGCCACAAAATCTTCTTCCTTCATCTTGAGATTTTTAAATTACCTTCTTTAAGTATGTAACTTAGCAAGCTTGACCTTTGAATCTCCTTCATAAATGATCTACATTTTTTCCCATATATATTTATCATATTTATAATGTATTAACTTGGTGAACTCAAACTCTATAAGACCACAAGTGATGGCATTCATTGCCTTAGAATTATTCTCAAACAGCTACTTGTTTATAGTACTAGATGGAGTAGTAGGAGAAACATAACCATCCACAAAAAATTGAAATACATCAAACCCTAGGGATATAATGTATGTTATCATATTTTCACTCCAAAAATCACAATTAGATCTATTTGAATATTGGTGCTTATTTAGTAGAGAAACCTCCTTGATGACTACCCATATTGTACTTTGGATCACCTTCAAGTTTTCAAGCTTTTACCAAAAGACCTACTCTGATACCAATTGTTAGAGGTACAATTATTGAGAGGGGGTATGAATTAGTGAGCCTAGATATTTCAATTTCAATTCCAATCCTTTCAAACTATTAAATAATCAACATATACAAATTGATCAAGCAATAATAACAAGAGATCTCATTCTTTCAATGCATACATAAGATCAAACACACAACACATAGTTCTTATGGGAAAACCTCATGGGGAATAAAACACAATCTCAAGCCTATAACTCATGGACTAATTATCCTATAATATATTAAAAACAAGAGACTGGTAAAGTCCCTTTGACTAGAATTTAGTGAAACACATGTTCTACAAGGAACACCTACCCCTAAGGAAGATCAAATCCTTTAGACCCCATTTTAAATGAACACCTCCAACTTAGAACTGATGTCTTCAATATTTGATGATGGATTTCTAATTTTATAAACCCTACATAAACTCCCTTTATATCTCATATAAGCCTCTCACATAGGCATGCCACAATCTCTCTCCTTCTTCACTCAAACTATCCTCATATGCATACTCAAACCTCTTCACATATCCTTAAAATAAAATATCACTATTTTAACATCATAAATATGACCTATAGTTCATACACATAGTTAAAAAATGATTTTATTTATCAACTCATCCAAGAGCCACACTACCTATCCTTTCTTCTTCACTTCAATGCATAATCCTCTCACAAAAACCTCTCTCAAGTTAAAAACCATCACATTTGGTTTTGATATTTATATAGCCTTCATGAATTATCATATCCAAAATATTAATTTTCATCCAAAACACATGCCTTCACCCTCAATTCATATTACATGGGTCACACTTAAGCACAACTCTCTTTCAAATAAGCATAAGTCACCTTTTTACATCCTATGATGACCCATTCACCTCTTTAACACTTCTCTAAGTAAAATAATAAAAAAATAACACTTTCAAACTCATGTACCCATGAAATATGATCTATATGTCCTCTTTAAGTTCCAACAACCATCACATTACCCTTTTACTTAAGCACAATTTGCTCAAATAACATTTTGTATAACAACCATTTTGAGCTAACATAATCACTATGAATGAAAACATAGTTTACTTCTAACCCTTTTTCATAATTCATATGATTGTTAAAACCTTCATAATTCACATATATGGTCCTCATGGATTTTATAGCATACTCCAATAGATAGTTCACCTTGAAACATTGAGATAGCAATAAGCACAACTCAAATACCCTTCTTGGGTTACTTGCAGAATATGTATGAATACACAGTCAAATTTTAACCTTAATATATTTGAATATACAAAATTTAATATATTCAAATATATATTTATAGATGTACCTTAGATTTCTGTAAAAAATTACTTTTTACACCATGAGCAAATTCTATATAGATTGAAAGATATAGCATAAAAACTAAGCACTAGTTTTTCCTTCACAAATTTGAATATTTAAATCCAAAATATCATAGTTAAAATTTGGTTACTTAAAATTAATCTCTTTCCCTAACATCTTAGATTAATACACATAATTTATCTTCCTTAAACTTTAACTCATAGTGCACCACTACCCAAATGTTAAACTTTGAACACTTGGCATCAGCTCACTTCTTCTTGACATCCTAGAACAAACACGCTCCATCTATCTCCTATAGATAGCTCAATATTTATCTATTTTAAACATTTGACACTTTAAAATCATTTTTCTCAATATGATCCATTTATCTTGATTATTATGAATACTCACTCACCATTAAATCTTATAAGTAGCTCAATCTTTATCTCTACCTATTGTTAATAAAATGTCACTTTAACCTCTTTGATTTAATACACATTGTTAGATCAATATATATGATCATCCATGAATGATTGGATCTTCATTTGGTCCTGATATTTATCTATTGTAAAATTTACTAAGTATGGGAACCATTGCAATCTGCCTGGAAGGCCAACTTTGGACCTCAATAACTTTTGTTGTGCTTAGATACATGATCTAAAATTTGGACCATATGATTTCCTCACATAAAAGTATCTAACCATATATCAATATTATATTTTAACCCTAATTCATGTGATATATAACACCATTAATCTTATTACTCATATTTTTTCCATAGAGCCAATTATGTCAAGAACTACATGGAAGGCCAACTTTGCACATGCATATCTTTTGATGCACTTCATCGCATGACCTAAAATTTAGTTCATATAAACTATGAATAAAAATGAATAAAACCATATGATAAACTTCTCTTAAAAATTTCACATGTTTTAAATATGACTACATCAAAATTCCTACTCAAATTTTCTTTCCACATTGTAAATTTGGATATGGGAAAACACTGTCAAACTACTTGGGAGCCCAACTTTACACTTGCATATCTTATATTCTGATTCATTGCATGACCTAGAATTTATTGCATAGAAACTAGTCACAAATTTTATCCTAACCACATGAAAAACTCCCCTTGACTCATCCACATGTGGTAATGGTGATGTTAGCAAACTGTCTTCTCAAATTTTTTGCCACTAGACCCAAAATGTCTAGATGAAAATAATGATTATCCAGATGAAATCCATACATGCACACAAGCATTAAAATCATATAAAACCTATTATATGATCCATTTAACATGATAAATACTATATACTCATCTAAATAACTCTATCCATTCCAAAACTAAATATCAACCAAGCATCTTTTAAGCATACTAGGACAATCACATTGCACACTTTGTCATTGTCACTTAGAATATCAAGGCACTTCATCCACTCACTTAGGAACATCCATGACATCACCATGAAATAATTTATAATTATCCAAAATTATGAATTATAAAAAATTCATACCATGTTCTTTGGCTTATTTCATAAGCCTAAAACCCTTCAAATGTTTCAAACATGCCCAAAACATGCTCTCTCAAACCTGCAACCTATACCTGCACATTTTTCTCATTTATGCATATGAATCCTGATTATAAATTATATTGGAGAATAATTTTCTTTTTTTTTACCTTATACATTGTTTAAATATATTTTAAATCACTTTCATGCTGGAAAAACACTTCACAACCCCAATAAACCGTGCATGTTATGTAAAACTAGCCAAAACCATGAAATTTCTAGTCAGTACAATCACAATCATTGGAATTTTGAGTTCATTTTGATGTTGAAGGGTGTTTTTTAATTTAAATATTTTTTTTAATTCATTTAAATTCATTCACCAACTTTATACATTCCATTTCAAGGGAAAAACCATGGTACTAGGGTTTTAGTAGGGTTTTAGAGGTTGCTAACTTCTTAACAATTATTAACAAAGATATGCCCCCTAATCCTAAAAATAATACCATAGATTTAAATGGAATAGTGGTTTTAAACATCCCATAAGATAATTTTGACTAATACCTCTCCTCCTTTATGAACCAACCTCATGAAAAGGACCCTTCTTGACTTGCAAGAGAAGTTGAGTAGTTTTTTTCTTTTTCTTGGAGCTGCAACTTCTATATTTAGATGTTTTTGAGATTGAGTAATCTAAAATAGGGTGTGTTATTTATATATTACAATACTCAATTTTAAAATCCTTTCAATGAGATCTCTTGATCAAGCTTGAGGTTATATATTCACCTCTAGACCTGTCTTCCTCAAGAAAGCTTATCATATTATACCAAGATACCATGTTAGATTTTTGAACCAGATGCCAATGTAGTACCTATTGGCTTGTATTATGGTGGTGTAATGTACCATTACCTTCTTACATAACTTTCTTGCATTATGTTCATGTTAGGTGTTTGACAATAAATAAAATAGTTTTAAATGTGAATTATACATTGGACAAGAAATTTTTTGATACTTTGACCAAGTGTATGAGAAAAAAAGACATATGTTATTTTTCAACAAGTGTAAAATGACCCAATAAGACCCTTTTTTACCTTTATTCATGGTTTTATACCTTTACCCTTGATGCCTCACAAGGTGGTTCCATTACAACACTTTAACAAGCAATATAAATACAAAATAATAGAAATTATTTTTACTATTTAGGGTTATGGAGTTTAAGCCCTAGGTTGTTAAAAGGGATGAGTATAATAAATCAGGTAGTAAATAATCAATGAATATAGTCACTAATTTTTAATATAATTCACCTAGTTTAACCTTTATAAAAATATCAATAAGTGATACAAATAAATACTTAGCTTGAAACTTACTAAGATAGAAGATTTGGAGGTTACAAATTAGGATAGGAGTTTATCTAAGTCTCATAGATAGGATCCAAGTGTTATAACCCCTCCTAGATAGTATCACTTAACTAGATAATATAATTAATGGTTCTAGCATCCTCATTTTCGCACTAGTGTCCTATGTACACAATTGCTCTGAGATTTTGGGTGCACTTGTCTCAGAGTCTACCAAGCCTATTCCTATGCACACAAGTTATCATTCCCTAATGGTGACCTATTTTGACTATATTTAATGTAAAAACCTAGAAATCCATATCATTATAGCATATAATTGGCACAATTATCAAAGTTTGATGTTAGTGGGGAAGGTTGGACATCTTCAACACCCTGTTGTGATGAGAGTTGCTTACATACCAATACTCTAAGGAGGGATCAAGCTCGATGTAGTTATCCCAACCTAAGTGCCAATGCAAGTGAAAGTGAATCTAGTATGATGAAATTTTTATTGTTTAAGTGATGTCAAAGACTATAAATCTATGTATTCTAAGATTGGGATGTATGTAGATGACTATATACATAAGTAGGGTAGAATAGGGATTGATAACCTTGATTGTGCATAATTTATTTTGAGTTAGTTTGTGTTATTTTCATCTGTTTACATATAATTAATAAAGGTATAAAATTAATGTATATATATTATTTTAGTGCTTATGCATGTATTGAAAGAGGTCAAGGCTAACCCTATGTGGTTGTTGTTTCAAAAATGTATATGTTGGTTGAAAAAAGGTGGGAGAAGAATAATAACTCCCAAACTGGGACACTATAACCATTGGCACTATTATCCAAGTTATGGAAATACTACCTACATGATAGAACTTGAGGGACTAGGGGCCATGATGTTAAGGAGAAGTTCTAGAACTACTTTATGGATGTTTAAGGACATGTGTGGCATGCAAAAAGATTGGATAATTGTCTAAACAGGCCCTAAGATAGGTCTAGGGCTAAGCTATAGATAGGTGGTGTAGAGATGGACTACAAAGATGGTTATATCAAGCATTAGTCATGAAAAACTCAAGAACAATGCATAAAAACATAACAAGCTAAGTTAACTCTTTCAATGGGGTTTGGAAAATGACAATTAAGAGCAAATGAAAGAAATAATACACAATACCTTCCCAAGAGCATCCCATCACCCAAATGTGGCTCAAAACATGTTTTCCCCTTGATTTGGTACTCAATTCTTTGTCAATGATGTAAGACAAAGCTCATCCATCATCTCTTGGGCACCAATGAAACTACGCTCATTATAAGAAATCAATTTGTCTATCAATGAAGCTATCCTATTGAAAACTAAGCATAATAAAAACCACACACAAATGGCTTGTGGAGAGAATTATGCATAATAAGTTTACACAAATGAAGCATAAAATGGTGGTCTTGGCCCTCTTATTTATAGATTCTTGAATTTTATCAGGATAAACCATGACCATCCATCTTGAAATCAAGATGTGTGGCCATTAATTAATCTAATTTTGTATAATTAATCCATAAATACCGTCATAAATATTTGGAAGGAAGGGGAATTATAGAGGCATGGGAGTACTTAAACCTAATATTTGTTGTATTTATGGCTTATGGATGCCACCTCAAAAATGATGTCATTTGATGATGTACATATTAATAATCAATTTCCAATTAAAAGATATTCAATAACTTCCATGGATTTTCCACTTAATCTCTTGATTTGAATTAATTAGCCTAAGTGAGATTAATCATTTTTTATAAAATTCTTTGGAAATTGGTTGCATACTATTAATCAAGCTAGTCATAATGTCACATTACTAGGTTGTAATTTGACTGGAGAGGAATTAGAAGGTGATGTTAGTTGTGTATGGACCAATATCCCATTTAGGATGTTGTCAATACAAAATAACACATGCACATGTCATATGATTTTGAATGAAAAGAAAAGAGTGATCTAGAGCACCCAAATGCATTTTCATCATTTTGACAGGAAATTATTTTTAAACAGTTAATAATCACATAAAATGCATTTCCTCATTTATGGATACATTAGCCTAAATCATCAATTGTATATGACAAGATCAAACCATTTAGTGCGTTTAAGTGATTTTGGCCTAAATTATGTGTTTTAACAAATTTCAAGTAAGATTGACAATTTCAACATAATGGTATTAGGAATTAGATGTCTACATGTGGTCTCAATTAACACTCTTATCACTCAAGTGATATTTTATATGACTATATTTACCTCCCCTTTTTTTTGGGAATATTATTAAAGTGAAAATACTAGGATAAAGGAAAATAAATGTACATGGACTTACCTAAGAGGCAAATCCTGTGAATCTAGATATGAGTGCATGAAGTGTGCTCCATTACATGTCCTAAAAATAAAACATGCATAGTTAATTACTTACTTAAGATATATCAAAATCAAAAGGAAAAATTGAGTAAAGAGATAAGATAGAGAAAAGGAATGAAAACACCTCATTGGGTATGTGAACTAATGCATAAACTTGGTGAAATCATGTGTGTGCATGTAATTAGTGATCAATCAATGAATAACTTGTACTAAATTGAATGTATTTATTAAACCCCATGTTTGGGTGTCTTAATAACTCAATCTAGTTTTGAATCCACCATTTCCCACCCCTACTTGGTGGATCATGACATGTGAATAGTTAGGATTAGATTGATGGTGTGTCTAACCCTCTCATGTAGGTGGCTTAAGAACTCAATTAGATTATGACTCCATCATTACCTACCTTTGTGTAGTAGATGCATATGTAACTAGATTTAAAAATGTAACTGAAGATGTGTAACTATAATTGGAATAGTATATGTTAGCTCTACAACCACTCAAGTATGGAGCTCAGGGATTGCTTGTCAATTCCAACCACTACAAATAGAGTAAGGTATCAAATCTAGATTATGCTAGTTCAAAAGGTTTCTAGATTATTATAGTGAAAATGGTGTCTAGATTAAGAACATAGATAATGCCATGAGGTTTTTCATTCCATCTGATCAATTAGAGTAAAAATGAGCATATGGAAACAATGTGTCATGCATATACCCATAAATATAATATATATGTATGTGGATTTTGGATTGAGTTGTAATGATTTATATATAAGTATCTGAAACTAAAACAAGGATGAACATGCCATGCATGATGCTATTAATAGAAGAAAACTAGTATGAATCTATGCTAAACTGAGTAAAAACTAGTAATTTACAATTGAAACTATGCAAATCTAGATTACACCTATTGTACTTTTCTATCCAATCTATAATTTCTTAAAATTGAAGCTACTAGATAGTAGTTACATATTTTTATAGTATCACTAGTGGTACTTATGTCCCACTTTAGGCACTAATTCCAAATATACTAATTTCTATGCAACTAAAATTCGTCTATGTGTGATTGTTTCCCATTATGTTTTCCTAAAATCAATTTCTATATTTTGTGCCTATGTGGTGAAAATTGTACTATAAGTACATTTAGATAGCTTTATCTTTATGATAAACCTTTCTGAATTCCCCCTCTTTGGAGGGGAGTTGTTGAACCTATGCAAGAATCATCCTCAAAATAAAAAAACTTTTTAAGATGTGTGTTAGCTGGAGGATATAATATAATGTGCATACATGACATTGGAATGTAAGATAATTTTAAAATAAGTTTGTAATGTAAGATGTATTTTAAATATAGCATTCACAATGTTTCCAAGATAGATATAATAATGTAAGCATTATTAAGAACAACAAATATTATCAATAAATTGAGTTGTTACCTAGGGTATGGGGCATGATGTCCATCAAGGAACCTAAGGAGAAAGGAGAGATGCATGAGGTCCCTCATGTCATCTAAAAATGGATTGTGAAAGAATCAAGATAAAAGTATCATGACCATGATGCATAAATGAAATCATACATACAAAACACATGAGGAATGTAAAGTAGGCCAAGACCCAGGCCACAATACAAGGGACATGGGAACATGTCACTAAATCTAAGAAAGTAAGACATACAAGGACATGTTCAAATGCCCACATACATAAACACTAAGTAGTTTGGAATAGAGACACATGAAAGGACATGTTAAAATTTCCACATACACAATCAAGAAGGCACACACAAGGACATGGGCACATGTCTAAATCATACATACAATGAAAGAAAGTGGCATAGAGCTATAGAAAAATGGCATATGAAAATGCCATCAAATATATGTAGAAGTAAAGAGACATAATCAAATCTAAACTAAGAAATCTAGAAATGAATCTATCCATAAACATGTGGTACAAGTTTTTATAAGAGTAAATATGTACATAAATTGAGTCTAAAGTAGTAGAAGCCAATAAAAAATTAGTGTAGTGTAGAATGGTATAACCTGGTAATCAAAACTATGTATAAGATGCCATCAAATGGGAAAATGTGTCACATGAGGAACCTATTTATGTGGACCCAATGGGTAGATAGTAGAAAATCTAGACTTTTATGATGGACTGGAGTCCTGTACTAATATGCAAACACTCAATAAAAACAAGTGAAGTATGTATGTATGATAAAAACTAAATATACTAAGATAGCTAGCATATGTAGTGTCTATAAAATATAAGAAATATAAATACGACAATGTATGTACTCTATAATTTGTAGTTTATATGCAAATATTTGAATATTTTTGTGTTTTTGACATATTAAATTATTTTTGTATTTTTTGAGTATAAGATATGTACAATCAATATGAAAAAGAGACTATGTACAAGTAATATGTGAAAATGAACATTGTGTATAACTAAGGAGAGATACTACTAACTAATGAGTCATGCGACAGACCCACCCTCAATGGATCGTATGTAAAAATAAGAATGGTAACCTCTTGTACAGTGTGATTGATATGTTGTAATTGAATTGAGCTATAGTGTGAATCTGAGTATTATTCATTGTCGGTATCTTGGCAATCATATTAACTTGGATTGATCCACTCATCATTATCATCTTGATTTTGAACCAATGGAATGTTAGTGTTGACTTATGTTGTATTTGGATGAGCATAGGGAATTACTCATACTATGGAATTGACCTTTCTTATTTATGATTTGAAATATTTTATGTGATTTTTCCCTTTGAAATTATGCTTATTGTAGTCATATTGTTCTTAAGAGGCTCTTTTGTTAGAAATCCTCTTTTGAGATTGCTTATTGGCTTAACATGATTTTGAATTTGCAGCTGATGTGGTTGTTCCTTTTTTAATATGACATTTATATCTTGACCTTTTTCCTTGATCAATTGTATTTATGGATGATTTTCCTTAGTATGTTCGATAAATCCCAAACCTTGTTGACCAACATTATCAGCTGCTAAAATAAGATTATTGATGCCTTGAGTATGCTTGCATATAACTTGACCATGATAATCAAACTATTGTAAATATTTTTTACTAAACCCATACTTCTTTGAAAATGGGAACTCATTACAGATAGGTATATTTGTATCTTTTTCTTGTTTTACCTATGATTGTTGTATTGTCTCTTGCTTTGATTGTGCTTTATGAACCTTTTGTTGTTCTAAGTTATGCTTTGGTAACTACTTTTATATTGCTTCTGAATTTGATCCCTTTTTAATGTGTTCCTATATCACTATGGATTTCTTAATTGATTTATATTATATAGGTTCCTCATTATCAATGATGTGTTGTATATGTTTTTTTAATGCCAAACATAAATCTATGTGATGACCATGCATTCTATGGTATGCACAATAGTATCTAGATCTCCTCATTGGATGTATAGGAGGTAGGTTGATCATCTTATCTTTAATTATTTGCCTTAACTTTAAATTATATTTTATCTTTTAGTAATTTGTGAATCACTTGTTTTAGATGCACTTTGTTGTGATTTCTTATTTTTTTGTAGCATTTCTTAGCAAAAATTGACTAGTTAAAGATGCATATACATGATTGACACTAGTGTGCCTTAGAGCCTTTTGTATTGTAACCTTATTTTCTAATGTTTTAATATTTTCATGTAATATTTGATTTTGAGTTTAAAATTATGAAATGAACCTACTCATACTAATAACTTGGTCCCTTAGAGTCTCACAAATACAAACCCTAGTTGCTTCTAATTGAACATGTAGGCACACACCTTATAGAGAAGAGGTGGAAGTGTGGATAGGATGAATATGGGCATTATTAAAAATAGTATAGTTTGCTTCATCTCATAGAGGAGTGATAGTATGGACCTAGTTAGATGTGAATTATCTATTACCCTTGTGGAGATGAGGAGGAGAAGGAGATTATTTAATGTGCATAAGATATGACATTGAAACTTGAAACATGGTTGTTATGGTATTAAATTTATGGAGTAAGTCCAATATATATATATATATATATATATATATATATATATATATATATATATATATATATATATATATATATATATATATATATATATTGTAATTTATATAGGACATCATGTACATATATGTTCATATCTTCTTTGAATTGATTCCAAATGGAAGGGAACAAACATGCAAATGAAACTATAAAAATTTGCATTATAAAGTGATAAACATATTCTATCATTATTCTCATGATTAGATAAAAATAAAAATAAAAAAATATAACGATCTAAAATTTGAGTCTGAGTTATAGAAGGTTGGAAACATGAACCCTAAAGGTAGTCTAGGGTTATGTTTTTTACGGTGTTTGAAGTAAGTAGGGTTCACCAAATGATTTAAATTTTTATGGGTTATGGAGTTTAAGTTGTAGGTTGTTAAAGGGGCTAAGTATACTAAATCAAGTAATAAATAAACAATCAATATATCCACTAATTTATAACATAATTGACCTAGTTTGACATTTCTAAAAATAGTAACAAATGATGAAAGTAAATGCTTAGCTAGAAATTAATTGAGATAGAATATCTAGAGGCTACAAACTAGAATAGGAGTTGATCTAAATGTCATAGATAGGATCAGAGTGTTATAACCATTCTTGGATTGTAGGCCCTAATTGTACAATAACACCTATGGAACTATTAGCCTCCTTTTGTGTTAGTGTCATCTATGTATAAATGCTCTATGATTCTAGGTGCACCTATGTCAGATCTTATCAAGATTATTCCTATGTGCACATGTTTTGATTCCCTATCAATGACCTATTTTAACTAATTTTTCATGTACAACCCTAGACATCCTTGTTGTTATGGCATCCAATTTTCACAAGTAGAAAATTGTGAGGTTAGTGGTGTAGGTTGGACATCCTAAACACCCTGATGTGATGAGAGTTACTTACATACCAATACTCTGAGGGGGGATCAATCTCGGTGTAGTTCTCCCCACCTAAGTGTTTGTGCAAGTGAAATTGAAACTAGTATGAATGTTAGTTTGAGTGACTTGAGTGATGATAGTGATAATAAATATATGTATTCAGATCTTGGGATGGTTGTAGATGAATGTATGTAGAAGTAGGGTAGAATAGGGATTGAAGCACAACTTGTTTTGAGCTAGTTTGTGTTATTTGAATTTGATTTCCATATAGTGAATAAAGCGCTGAAATTCATGTATATATAAATTCTAGTGCTTTTACAAGTCTTGAAAGAGGTCTATGTTGACCCTAGGTGGTTATTGATTCAAAAAGATATCCATTGGAGATAAAAGGTAGGAAAATGAAAATAACACCCAAAGTGGGACACTCGATACATTGGTGCTATTGTCCAAGTTATGGCACTAGTTTCCAAGTGGTATAACCTAAGGCACTAGGGGCTAGGATGTGAAAGTGAGGTTTGAAGACTACTTTAGGGATGTTTATGGACATGTGTGGCCCATACGAAGGTTAGATAAGTGTATAAATAAGCCCTAAGATAGGTTTGGGGCTAAATTATGGATAGGTGGTGTCAAGTAACACTCTTAACACAACTGAGACTTTGTTAAACTGCATTGTAAAATACCTCATTTAGAAAGGGAGATTGATGTAAAGTTCAAGTTTTATATGGTAGGGGTTTCATTTTGTCCTAGGAGACCAAAATGTCAACAAGTACACAATAGTTCTTACTCTAACTTCTCTTTCATTAATATTTATAATAACCACTAAAGATAATATTTTGATATATATTTACACTATACCACCTTATTATATTAAAAATATTTCTATGTTCTGTGACCTCTTAATACTCTACACTATTGTAATTCAACACTATCTATGTTATATCTACTATATTATAATGTTTTAGTATAAATACCAAATTGATATCTTACAACTTAATGGTAATGTTTGTGTGAAACATGCCCCTTTATCCAATCAAGTTATCATGTGTTATTGTAAGGGTCAAATTATTGCCATGTTGCCCAATCAATATAAGCCTTGTTCTTCTATATTAGAGAAGTATTTTATTACTACAATAAAGGAAAAGGCTTTATGGTATCTATAGTTTGGACCTTAGCTAACTTTTAATACTTCCAACATTTGTCTAGATTTTATATATTTGTCTCATCCTCAAGAAAACTCTAAATTATTAATAGGTACAAAATCAAAATCCACCTAAATGTAATGAAATTAAATTGTCAAAATTTTTGAATCTTGAGGTGGATCCCCCACCTTTGGGTAGTTGTTTCTTGTATTCATTCATCATCTCCTTGGAAACAGTATCCCAGTTTAAAATGATTTCTTTTGCTTCCATAATTTTTTCTAAGGCCATGTTATCCTTTGCTTCCATCACTATACCATTTGAAACTAGATATTTTTCTAGTATTTGTAAATATTTTTCATAGTCTTTGATTTTTACCTCCATATTTTCTATCTAGGTGCTCAAGTAAGTTCTGTAATCCTCAATATCTTCGTAGGCTAATATTCATTGTAATTATTTCTCTTTATAATACTCATGCATATATATCATCTTGGTTCATTTTGTCTTGGATGGGATGTGTTGGGACCCAAATCTAGTTGAAGAAACACTCAATTATTTTTCCATTTCTTCAAGTTTTGCCTTTTTATCATGCATCCAAAGGGGCTAGCTAAATGAATAAGAAAAGTAGGTAGTTTCATCTTCCATTTTCTCTTGTAGTTTCCCTACTTTGTCCTTGTGTTCTATTCTCTTTGTTTTATTTTATCCTTTGAGTGTCCATAAAAAATCTGCATTATACTCCTCCATAACCTCAATTTTATTAGGATTTTATCAATTATAGCTCATGTATGATTTATAAAAGTTTACATAGTGTCCTCCAACTATTTCTCTATCGGCATGGTTGTATCCAGATCATATTATGGTCGAGTGTTGGTTAATACATTGAGATATGTTTTAATTCCTTTTTCAAGGCTCACACATCATTCCATCTAGTATCCTTTGGAAATCCAACTAAGAGTTTCCACAACTATTTATTTTTCTAGTGTGGTTAGTTTTTGTAAGGCTACTTGAGTTTTCCCTTCTGTAGTAGGATGAAGAAAGATTATTTCCATCATGATAGTGGATGTGACTTGTTTGTTACTTGTAAATTATGATTGTATCCTCTTCAAGGGGTCCATATAGATAACTTTATGACTTCATCCCATTTGTATTGTTCCAAAAATATTTTGTGCTGAATTTTGAAAGGTGTCCCCTTCTACTCCAAAACTTATAGAGGAGTCACTCACCTCTTCACCCTTCCCCTTTGCTTCTTGTTATATTTTTACTCCAATTGTTTTCTTCTCCACCTAATTTTACCTTCTCTTTTCCTCCTCTATTTTTTCATTTTTCTTTTTGTTCTCCTCCTCTTTTGCTATTTTTTTCCTCTTCTAACATTTTTTCCTCGTGTGTTTTTCTTTTATTCTCCTCCTCATTTTTTATTTTTTCAACTTCTTTTTTTTCCTTCTTCTAACTTCCTTTTTTATTCCTATTCTTTTTTTATTTTCCTTATCTCAACTTCTTCTTTCTCCACCTTCTCTTTATCCAATAATTATTTCCCCTGTTGGGTGGCAGATTGTGTAATATATTGGGATTTTCTTTTTTCTTCTTATAATTCTTGCTCTAACTATTTTCTTTATTGAATTACCACATATTCTAGTTTTTTAGCCTGTTGTAGTTGTTTTCATTTTAAGACTATTTATAATTTTTATTTTGTTCCCAGTCAACATTTTGGAGTGTTATCAGCCTTTTTTGGTTAAATGGAGACATAATTACTTCTTTGGTTTTCTTTAGTGCCTCATCTTGATAATTTACTACTGTCATCTGAGCATATTTACTCTTATCCTTTGTTTGTATGATTAGTTCCTATAAATAGGTTAAGGGTCCTATTATTATTTTTTATAATTTAGATGTCCAAGATAACTCTGATTATCACATGTTTGCCTTCTGTATTTGCATTTATATATAAGTTTATAACTATGTCTATTCCTCCTTTCTTGTGGTACATTCCAAAAAATGTATTCATATCAGACACCTCTACAATATCATCCTTTTATTCACTTATTTTAGTTTCTTTTTAGTCTCTTTATTCTGAGGAGTCTATTTCATATATTTTACTAAATTCTCCCTTTTACCTTTGATTTTCACTAGTTTTTCATTTTTTTAATTTTTGGAGTGGATGTAATGAGCAACTTCTCCATATTTTTACTTCACTCATCTATAGAATAGTTTGCCTAGTCATAAAAATGATGTAAGTAACACCTCTTATTATTCTATTGTCTAATTGTTTTTATGATGTCCCCTCCCTTATGTAGTTTTTGTTTTCCTCAATGAATATGAGGGGGTTTGCTTACTTACCATTTATTATTCTTCCAAAACCTCTCTTGTAGTAGAACATTAATTATAAATGTCTCATTTTCTTCTTATTCTTCTTCAATAGAGGGATCCAAATATATGATATTTTTATTTAACTTGGATGATTTACAAACACTAGGGTTTGTCTATGATGTGTCTATAGCCCCATGTGGTAATGGTGTTTCACTTCTATGGGTTTCCTCTTATTCTTCCTTATGCTAAGAACTCATCCCTACTTCACTGAATATTTTTTGTGCCCTAGTATATGATGGTAAGCTTTGAGCTCCAATAATTACTACCTCAATTTTTTCATCACTAACTTCATAGGGAAAAGGTGGAAGAAATGCAATTTTTTTAGCAAAAGTCTCAATCTAAATGTTATCTATATAATGAGAATTGGACCTATGTATAGTATTTTTGGACAATTTATTGAATGTGTAGTTTCTCCCATCTACCATATTCTTAATCATCTGATCCCATTGAAGAAAAATTCCCACCTCATACACTACATGGATACCTTTCATTATGGCTATTATCTAGGCTCCTATGGGTGTATCTGAATTTGATTCTATTGACTAGTCATGTCTAGGAATAATATCTATAAATACATAGCTAGAACTAGGAAAGTGAATCATAGTAAAATTCATATATATGTTTAGATTTCTTGATTTTTTAGAGGTTCTTTAGGTATTTTTTGTAAAGTGTGGTGGCCAAACCATATTACAGGTTTATGGAGATCATATCATATCATATTTTATTTTCACACTTTTTCAATTGTTGAACCTTATCTATTTGTGTAGTGTACCTTCCAAGTAATGACCTTTGTTGCAAACCAGAACATAAGATCCTTGATGTTTTGAATTAACAAGGCTAGGTTATGTAAATTTTCCCTATAATATGAGCTATTTATTTTTTACTCACATTATTCTTCCCATCATACTTATAATTGTTATTTCCTTCATGCATTAATCTAGTCACTATTTGAATTACATCTAGGGTAGTTCAATAGGGTTGGTCCCAATATAAAATGTATTCATGAACTCATTTAAGCATCATCTTTTTAGTTCTTGTCATTAGACCAAAGTATGGAAACTCACTCCATATGTCCAATTTCATCCTTGGTGTGTTGTTCGATCATGAATTATACTCCAACTAATGAGTTTGTGGGTTTATTTTCATCATTCCACTTCTTTTTGTCTCTAAAACCCTATGATCAATTTCTACTATGTGTGATGCAATGTATCTAAGAGTATCTTCTACATGCATTACAAGAGATGGAACTTTAGAAAAATCCCCCAATAGATCCAAATTTTTTTATTTTATTGAATGTTTCTTGTACTTGGGTTGCTTGATCTATTCTATAGTGATAACTTGAGGAATTTCCATCTTTTATTGTTCTGAATATCTAATAAAATGACTTAGATAGATTATAAACACTTCACACAATTTTTTTGCAATTCGTCGGTACTCAAATGATTGTGTAATTCCTCAATAGTGAAACCCTTATTTTATATTTCATCCTATCTATCTATTAATAATGTCTTTAGTTTCATTCATTAACTCACATTTGTTGTTTCCCATCTATTTCATCCCTCTCATCTACTTTGACATTCAATTTAATTATCTTTTCAAAATTTTCCTCATTTATTTTGATCTTATCTTCTTGACATCATTAGTTTTAGCATCTTTTTTATTGTTTGTAGTTCCTACCATCCACCCATTTGATTTTTTGAGTTTGTATTTTTAATTTGCAAAGTAATTTGTGCTTTTGATCTTATCTTTTGGGAATCATTAGTTTTAACATAATTTTTATTGTGTGTGTAGTTCCCACCATCCACCCATTTTATTTTATTTTATTTTTAATTTTTAATTTGTGTCATATATTAATCTATGCAAACAAACTCGACTACTTTTACATATTTACAACTTTTTTTTTCATTTTTATAATTATTTTTCTTCCACAATTATTTATTTTATTTAACTAAATCTATCCATATATTCATTATTTATTTTGGGATTTTATTTTTTCCTTATATTCCTTTTCATTTTTCAAAGTTATTTTTGTCTATCTACTTTTTTTTATGTTTTTTTCCATTTTTTTCAAAATTATTGTCTTTTTCAAAATTTTCCCTTATTTTCATCACCCCTTTCTTCCTACTTCTTACTCTTCCTATTTTCCCCACTAGGATGTTTTTAAATGATTAGACAACCAAGTATTGAGAAAATTGATTTTGGGAACTATAGGATCCTTATTCAACTTGCCCATCTGGAAGGATAGTTCCAACGTAATGGGGAGATAACATGATATACTACCATAAACTTAAGCATTTGGTGTAAGGTACCATGGTAACTTATATCTAACTTCACCTAGATAGAAGGATAGTGTCACTTCATAAAAATTATTTATTATTTATCACCATTTACTATAGTTTCTTGTAGTGTAGAGTTTTAGTTAAGATCCATTCACAAACCCTTTCCTAAGTGTGCCTACAAGTGTTTTTAGTTTTATTTCCCTTAATTCTAGTACATCCTCCACTATATAGGGTCTAAGCCATCTTATCTTTAATCTTCCCAAGTTTTTATATTTATTATCATATAGTATGAATTTATTTTCAATTTGAAACTCCTTTACCCTAATATGTCTATCATGCCAAGATTTTTGGTGTTTTTTCTCTTGAGTCTAGTTGTATGCCTCAAGGAATCTCTTTTCATCCAATTTTTCTAGTAATATTAATCTCTATTGAAGATAATTGTTCTTATTCATTCTATATGTCATTGTAATTCTCAAACTTGGTAGTATGTTTTCCATTGGTAGTAATGCTTGTAAGCCATATACTAATTGAAATGGGTATTAATTAGTTAACCTTTTATAGGTAGTGTAGTGATCCCATAATAATATAAGTATCTTAGTATCCCAATACCCAATTTTTGTATTGTATACTTTGGTTAATACCTTATTTAGCATATTATTAAATTCATTACCAATGTCATTTTCTTGAGGGTGGTAAGGAGCGCTCCTTTTATTTTGTATCAAGATGTGCTTAAGAGATTCTCAAATTATATTATTGATGAAATGATTACCCTGATCACTCATTAATTTTTAATAGATATTTAAACCATATGATTATAGTTTTGTATAAGTACTTTGTCACAATATTGGTTGTGTAATCCTTTGTAGGCATTAATTCTACCCATTTTATCATGTATTCATTCCTAGCAATAATGAATCTTACATTTCTCTTTCTTGTCATAGGTTTGATAGGACCTATAAAATCAATGTCATATTTATTGAATAGGGATAACCCTAACACTATGTAGAAGGATCTCATCTCTATTATTGGGTTTGCCTACTCATTAGCATATGCCACAAGTTATTTTATATTAGTGTGAATATTTTAAGTGTATTAGCCACCATACACTTGTTAATAGTATTTTATTCCCTGTAGTCTCCCCAGAGTTATGCCCTCCTACAAGTCCATCATGGGTTTCTCTTAATATATTATTCTATGCATGTTGTAATGTTGATCTTTGCAGCACCTAATATCTTCCTTTATTATATAATTATCCTTCAGCTAGTGTGAATGAAAATGCATAAATTATCAATATTTTTATTTTCAATGTAGTTTTATCTTCCAAAAACTCTCATTGGAAAGAAACTATGCAATAATTCACATATCTTTGGTTAATGATTCCACATGGTAGAGATGATCTCTGAGAAACTCATCCTTGATTGGTCTTATGTATTCTCCTGGAGTAATTATAGAGAGGTAATCAAGTCCATTATTTACTTTCCCAAGTCTGACAATAATCTTGAAATCAAATTATTGAAATAATAGAAGCCAACAAAAAAATCTTCCTTATATTATCGATCTATTAATTAAATATTTATGTGGTTCATGGTCTATAAATAATATAAATAGAGTTTCCAATAGGTAATGTCAAAACTTATACCCCACACAAACCATAATGAGTTCCTCTCATTTTATGGTTGAATAATTCTGTTCCACCTTAGCTAATTTCATGTTATAAAATGACATTAGAGAATCTATATTTTTGTGGGGTTATACTAGCACCACTCCTATTACAATTCTAGAGGCATCAACATGGACATGGAATGGGATCATTTAGTCTAGAAACATTAGTATAGGGCCATCCAATGTAGTCTTTAGTCAGTTTTATATTGCTATTCTAACCTAATGGCATTTTGAGAATCTATCAATAATGAAAAGATCTCTTTCCCCACAAAACTATATAATATCTCTTCAATAAATTGTGTTAGAAAGGGATCATTCAAACAAGCATTATTCAAGACTTATAATAAACACATATGAGTATTTCACAAGATTTATTATTCTAAATCACCATGGGACTTATCCATTCTATATATTCCATAGGGGTTATTATACTTCCAGCTAACATCTTATTCAACCTAGTTTTGAATTTTCCCTTAACCTTAGGATTCAGTCTATATAGTCATTTTTCCAATGCTTTAATATCTTATTTCAATTGTATTTCTATACTACCCATACCTTATTTGATTCTTTTGAGTTTAGTAAATATTATTTGGAATAAGTCCTCAAATTCCCTTAGTAACTCTAATACTTCCTCCAACTCTTCTTCTACCCATTAGTTTCTTACTTTCATCATCTTAGGATTGACTTTTGTCACTATATTCATTTTCCCTGATTTTAAGTGATTTGTAAAAATACTATATTTTGTCTTCCACAGTGTCAAGGAGTTGTATTTATCCTTCCTCAATATATATTTTTGTGTTTTTTACTTTTTCTTAGTAGTCCTTTTCTTTTTTATAATTTTTTTGTTATATGACATATGCTCAGTTCTTTTATTTTATTATCTTTCTATAGTTGTTGGTAACTCTCTTACAATCATGCCAATCTACTCCCAATCATCCATATATCCTAAACTTGTTTCTTATATTTTTAGTTTGTAAAATTATTGCTTTGTGGTAGAGTCTTCCATAAAAAAAATATATCTTCTGCAATGTTCTATGGACTCTATTATATAGATCATAGAAGTTGAAAGTTTTGCAAAAATACATTTTTAGGTCTTCCTATCTACTAGTTCCTTTATATATCCTTTAATTTAAGTACCATATTTTTAGAAATGCCTATAATATCTATTAAAATAATTTTGGCCACAATCATCTATTGGTTTCACCTTTTTTAGTCCATACCTTTTCACATTGTAATACATGGCCACAATATGATGTTTTTGGAAAGTAACTTTTTGAATTAATAAACCTTATCATGAGTAATACATTAAAGGTAATTCAAATTTATATGTTGGCTTTATAAGTGTTCCACCACCTTCTGACATTGATATTTAATGTGTCATGAATGGCCTTCAACCTCATTTCCTCTTAGGGTAATACATTTATCATCTACTGTAAGTATTCCTCAACAATTATAATCCCATTGAATTTGGGTAATTTATTATGTGAATCCCTTTCTATGTGGCAATCCCTAATTATTTGTGGTAATATATTTTTTATGTGATAATATTCTCCCTCTACATGGAATTTTTTTTCATATAACATACCTTTTATACTATTTTTTTAGGTGTCCCTTGTATCAATGCTTCAATTTCATCCTTTGATGTTGTTCCTACCTCTTCTTCTCCTAGGACTATTTCAACCTTGTCATTTGGTTTATGGTCATCTTTAGTTTTTGGGATTTTTTTTTAGTGCATATACCCAACAAGATCATAAAAATCACTTTCCTCATCATCCGAACATAATCCTCTAACCATTCAACTCCCATTCTTATTTCTAGTGTAATGTGGACTAACAAGCCATTTATTTTAAATGTAACTTCTTCTTCTTTAGAGTTTAATCAATCATTTCATTTAAAAAGCCATTATAATTTCAATAGGGCTACATATCATGTATCATACATATCATTCATTTTGAAGTCTATTTTTAGTTTTATTCCCATTAATTTTACTTCCACATCTTTCAACTTTCTAATTGGTGAGTGTGGTGTGCCATCAACTATTGTAAATCATATGTTGTAATATGTAGTTTGGGTTTACCAAGTCTATACCATGTGATGCATGATAATATGTTTATGTTTACACCAAGGTCCAATAATGTTTTTTGACCTCATGGCCATTTACCTTGATATTGTGAAAAATGGTAGTTTTATTCCATTTTTTACTCATTGGAAATATATTCTTTTTATTTTTCTTCTAGTTTTTCTCAATTATTTGCATTTTGTGCTCTCTTTATTGCTTATTCTATTATTTACAGATTTTTGATAATTTAGTCACCATATATTTTTTCTTAGTGGGTTTCATCATTCTTTGTAAATCTCCAATCTCCTCTTCATCAAAATAGCTCATTTTGAGTTAATCATTATTTTGTTTTTCTTTTATTATTTTCTTACTTTTTTCCACTATGTGGTCATGTTCATGGATGTTAGGTTTTTTCATTAAATTATTTGTCACTTATTCTTCTTCTGAATTAATAGTTAATTCATTTTATTTCTTAGTTTTCCTTCTAATGTGTGTGGTTACCACCACCCTAGGTTTGGATTCATCATTAATATTATTGTGAGCCTTTTTCCATGGCCTATCCTTTTGTTCTTTTTTTTTTTTTACATTCTCTAATTTTCCTAGACATATATTTATGTTCTATTAGATTTTTTTCTACTATTTTAGTCTTATCATCTCCTAGTTCTCATTGAACTTTGTTACACCATCCTTTTGTGTTTTTTCCTTTTGTTAGATTTCTTCAATATTTTAACCATTTTTATGGGGGAGATTATGTTAACTCCTTAGTACTTATTTTGTCATTATTATATAATTGTGCCACTTTAGGGCATGAGAATAAGACATGAGTCCCTTTTTTCATGATAGAATCCACACTCTATCTATAATTCTTCAATGTAGTTTTTGGAAATGTGTCCCATGTTTTCACACTTGTAACATGTTGGTGTGGGTCTCTCTTTATCATAACCCTAGTTATAATTTTTATTGTATCCTCTCCCCCCTTAGTAATTTCCTTGACTTACATGTAATTCCCCCTTATATCCACTTTGGCCACCTCCCCTATACCCATCTTGGCTACTATTATAGTATTGAGGTTGGTTGTTTTGGCATTATAAATCTTAAATAGAGGGAGGTGTTTGATATTTATGAATAGGGTGTGGCATAATATTACTTTCCATAGGTAAATGTGGTGGTGGAATTTGTTTTACCATTATTGATCATCTCTAATTAGTGTCTTGAATGTTCGATAGTGCATATATGGTAGGGCAAGTGTGATTATAATGGTTTAAATTCCATAATTAGTGAAATACATTATTTGAATTATGGGTGGATCCACTTCAAGCATTTGGAATTATTACTGAGGATGTTATTATATACCCTACATATTTCACATTACAACCTCTCCCCATATATCACTTGTTGTATTAGAGGAGACATTCTTGTAGGTGTTTATGTTGATCTTATTGATGCCTCTCTTTTCACCATATCAATATGGGTACATTTGTCCTAGTGTGTCCTTCCACATAATAGGTAGTGCACCATATTCTCACCCATGTTGAGTTATTATTAGTCTCTAGTGATCCAAACTCATCACCCTTCATCTATATTTCTTGATTTAACCTTAGTTTCTCTAACTCCAATTGTAGTATTTCTACATTGTATTTTAATGATATATGTGTCACATTTCCATGACTGAGCTTCTAGTCATGATGCCATCCCTAGTGTTTATATAAATCTATTAAATATTTTTTTCATCCATATTAGCTCTAAGGCATAGGATCAAGTGATAAATAAACCATTCAATCTTTTTTTTTCATTTATTATTTTTTCTAGTTTCTACACTATTAATTTGAACCTTTGATCATTGTCTTTAACTGTCTCTTTTTACTTCTGTATAAATTCCATCATATTTATAATTCTAACTTGGAATGTTTGGGTAGTGAAAATATCTTTTAATCACTTTTTTTATGTCAACCTATTGACTAATTTTGAACCCGAAGGTTAAAATGTCAACCCCTATAGGCAAAAACTTTCTTCTTATGTCTTTTTATCCTAGTTGAAAGTCTTTTCATTCCTTCTATGGTATTTAATAGGTATTTATAAATACTTGTTATCATATATTAAGGTTTATTTGTATAAATTAAGGTAAGGTTCTTTCTTGGTATTGTAGTGGTCTAGCCATGTCATGGAGTGATAAAGCTTGGTCAATTGGTGTCATAGGTCTTTAGGTGTATTTAAGGCATTTCATGCCTTAATCACCTCAAATAAATATTTTATGATGATTTGAAAATGTTAAAGTTTTTTTGTGGACTTTAAAGTAATGTTTTATGAGAAAAAATGTGATTTTTGCTAACTTTTGTGTATGCCAAAGCCCACCAAAGTGAATAATGTTGAGGTGTGGTGTTCACATTATTAATGTATAATGTAATTATTGTTTAATAAAAAATAATATGTTAACAGTTTTATGATATATTATGGGTTAGTTTTAATAGTTTTTGGTAGTTAGACAAATATATTATTGATAATAGTATATTCGTATATAATATTTAGTTAATCAGAAGATTATTTGGTTGAGCAATTATAGGGATGTGAGAGATTATGGTGGAGATATGATCTCCCAAATTATAGAAAAGAGTTTTCCTATATATTTTTAATCCCATATGAAATAACATATAATGTGAGATAATATTATTGTGAAGAATTGTTTTTTTAGCTCTTTCTCTATGTAAACTCTGATTTATACCAATATATGGTATCAGAGCAAGGAATTTCTATGAGAATAGTCTGTTAGTCTCTATAGGGGTAGCTATGTTTTATTGCCCCATGTAATGGAAAACACAATTTGAGATAATTTGTTTTAGCTATAGTTTGTATTGTTGCATCATTATCTGCCTATAGCATAGATCATAAGTTGTAGGCTGTTATGTATTGAATTAAGAGATCTACTTTGTTCGATGGATTTAGTAAAAGACTGTCAATTATCATACCTATAGTTTCAAACCATTCCATCTCTGGGAGATCCATAGTTGAGTTAGTAGCATAGAAAGATTTATTATTTTCCTTATTATGCTATGTGGAGCTTAAACAATCTACCTTGGAGCATAAATTTTATACGATGTAGGGCAAAACCCATGTTGAGAGCAAATGTGCCATGTGAATTTGCCTTCAAATTCAGTTTTTTTACATCCTCAATAAGGTGCAATTTATTAAAGGTTGGTAGTTTGTATGTTTTTAATATTTATAAGTCTTTAAAATTGATATCCTTGATATCAAAATATTAATGAGTTATTATAAAATGTGCAAAACTAGTCTAGTTTTTGTAGTATTTAATATTTTATCATTAAATATTATTTATGGGTCTAGAGTCATTAATTATTCACATTTGCATTTTATTGTTATGGTTTTGAAAATGATGAAAAAATGGTGAAATTTTCAATTTAAAAAAAATGGCTAATTTTTTTTTTTAATTTTGCTCAAAAATGCCAGAAATTTTGAAAAAATCAAAACTTAAAATTCATGGTTTTTTATGTTTTTATTTCAAAGTGTTTTTAAATCTATTGGAACCCATTTTGAAAAATATCACTTGCTTTTCTGATAATTTGCCAAAACATTTTCACTTTTGTGAATTATAATAACATATCTTCCTTTTGCACAAGTTGTGCAATTTGTAAAAATATTTTTGGATGCTATTTGTCAAAATATTTTTTGGTGTAATTTGCAAAAATCTTTTTGGTACGATTTGCAAAAATCTTTTTGGGTGCAAATTGTAATTTGTAAAAATATTTTAAATTTTCCCTTTTTGATTTAACCCAAAATCACACTTATTTTAAACATGTAAATTTCAAATTATTTTTGAAGCCACTTTAATGTAAAATTCTAAGTTATAAATTTATTTCGCCTCTTCATGCAAGTTGTCATTACAAAATTAAAGGTTTCTTCCTTTTGCATGCAATATTCCTTTTCCTCCTTCAATCGTGCAAGTGTGATTTTTTCTCTGAGTCATGTTGAAAGGAAAATTCCTCCTTCCTACTTCTTATGAAGACATTATTCATCCTCTGGACTTGCAAATTGAAATTGTCATTTGAGCAAGGCCAAATAATTCATAGAACTTGTAAAATATAGAAGATGTTTTTTGGGGTTTTCTTACTTTTTTTCTTCCTCATCATGTCATACAAATGAACCAAGAAGAAATACAGATGATGAATTGAATATCACGGAGATAATTTTTATTTTTTTGGCTAATCACGCCAAGTTCTTAAGGAAGGTTAAAAAATTTTGGAAAAAAATTATTTGTCCAAATCAAACATTTCAGCAGTAAGTAGAGAGAAAGTTTGCAAGATAAATAAAAAAAGTTATTGCTTTGCCAGTTTAACACCATATGGCTAGCAAAAGAGGATGAAAGTTAAAAAAATTTGAAAGTTCAAATTATACGGCACCCAATAGCAAGAGATCATACGGTACCCAACAACAAAAACCAAAAGAATAAATAAATAAATTTACTTGTTTTACCTAGCTAAAGCAGATCAATGCCCAAAAAAAAGTGTGAGTTTAAGGAAAATAAAAAAAGTTTAATAATTCGCATACAAAGGTTGGGTTGTACTTCCCCATTGGTGGAGAAAAATAAAAAATAAATAAAATAGATGAGCAGTGGTAAAAAATATAAATATGAAAAAGGGTTTAATTTTTATGACTGAAATTTGGTTTAAGATTTTATAGTGAATAAATTGAAAGCCAAAAGTAAAAAATTAAATTTTGCCAAGAGGATGGTAATTTGGTGATTAAATATTAAAAAAATAATAATAATTTTCTAGTGAAAGAAATTTTCATGTTTTTTTAAAGTTCAGTGCAAAATAAATATTTTTCTAGGTGGAAAATGTAAAGGGAAACTTAATTTTATACATTTTTGGTTTAGAGGAAGATATTGAAAAAATTTATCGAGGTTCTTTTGGTAAATTTTGGTTTTTCTCAAACCAATAAAAATCTAGAATTAAATTGGCAGTGACAAATTTTCATTTTTTGGGTTCGTTCTATAATCACAAATTCCTAGTGATGATTTTATTAAAAAAAATAATAGAGAACAAAGGAATTACTTGAAAATTAGAGAAGAAATTATTTTTATAATTTCTTCCAATCATTTCAGTTGGCCAAAAGTTTTTGTGAAAAATATGCTCGAAGGAATTGTAACAGGAGCATTTGCAAGCAAGAAATTTGGTTAAAGGAAAATTTCAAATCATATCAGGAGCATTAAAATTACGTCGAAGTAATTTGCATAATCAAATTATAAGGACAACGTCAATTTGCATGTTTGTGAGATGGGAAAAGATTAACTATGGATTGGTGTAATTAAAAAACTATGGCCTCATGAAATTTGGGATTGTACAATTGATGGATGTAAAAAGAGGAAATTTTTCTTTTGCAAAGAGATTTTATATGTCAAGCATAGTTATGAGAGATTTGGATATTAAAAATGATGTACTTGGTGATTATATGAAAGAGAACTCCATTAATATATATCTAGGTGATCATCATTAGATAAAAACTTCAAAATGAAAATTCAAAATTGATAGAAGTGTGGCAATTAGAAGAGATGGTTTAGAAAGGCTCCCATCACATTGCCTAAATCTTGATGAAGGAGAATGCATCCCCTAGGGTACAGAGGGGTTGAGACAAAATATGCGGTTTGGATTTTGATCTATGAACCTCCAAAGAGATGGTCCTATAATGTGGAGATAAGTTTGTGAATAGTTGAACATTTATTTGAATTAGTACCAGATGATGTTTCTACCTATGTGTTGCTTTCAAAAATCTATGCTACAATATGGTGAAAAAAGGTTGCATCAGATGAAATGAATATGACTAATAAAAATGAACACAATAGTTTATATGTTACCTAGTCAAAGAGATGCAATAAACTAATCTTCAAATGGAATCAATTTCATTCATGGAAATTTGTCAAATGGTTCACAGGATTTCTATATGTTTCCAATTTTGGTATGTGTCTATCTTGGCATAGATAACTAATCCAAAGCATTTTCAGTGGCCTTTTTTAGTATCTTCCATGTATTGAAGACATGAATACTTTTAAAATATAAAGATTAGATCAATGGATTTTGAGTCATTTTATAAAAATATGGAAAAGGTGTTGCATGGAAATCCTATAATCATCTCATGGGCATCTTTGACAAGGAAAGAAAAACCCTCAAGCTGGTACCAATCTCTGAAGCAAAGGTTGTCATAATGATATGTGAGAGAAACAATTAATATGTTGAACAAATCTAAAAGTTCTTGGTTTCTATATCAAATTGTGCAATTTTGATTTACACATTTTAAGTGGTGTAAAATCACCAAAGCACTTTTGCATCGTTCAAGTGGTGAAATTTTGTAATTTAATTTTTGCACGTAGGTGAAATTTCATCAATGCACTTTTGCATCACTTAATTGGTGCATTTTTATAAAATCGCATTTTTACCTTCAAAAAACACAAAAAGGTGGTTACATACCGTAACCACCTCCTAATGATATAAATAAGAATGTAAGGCTCATTATAAAAGGGGGAATTTTGGCAGTGAAACTCTGTAGGAAATTTTGAAGGATGAGATTATATTTTTGACTCAATAAATATTAGAATAGGAATATTTTACATACTTTGTGTTTAGGATTTCTTCATGAGTTATAACTTTGCATATTATGCATATGTCTCTGTATCTTTACTTTCAAATTGTTTTCATAATCACTACCAAATTTTTTTAAAACGGGAATTTCACATTAAGTATTTCTTTTAGAATCTTCATGTGTTATTTTTATGAATTTGAAATCTCGATGGGGTTTAAGTAATATTTTAATTTTCTTTTTTGAGTAAATATGAGATGGTTATCTTTGGTCTACTATCTATATTAGAAAATTGTCTCAGTGTATGTTTTGGACTCTTAAGGGTGTAATTATGTTTTTATCACCCATTGAATGAGAGAGGTTTCCATGCACACAATGTTTTCTCCTTCTTGGACTATTCTAGTAAGTTTTTGCATTTAGCTACCCAGAGTTATATTTTATTTTTCTCAAGGTTATCATGGTGGTTTCTATATTTAATTGACTATAAAATCCTTGTTATCCATTTTTCCTTTCCTTTCTCTATTCTCCCCTTCTTTCCATTATTTAATTATTTCCCCTCATTTCCTTTCTATCTCCTTTATGTACTTTTAGGTCAAAAATATGAAACCCCCAATAAAAAACATTTTTTACTATAAATAGCTATGGATAGTATTTCCCCTTGCTTTTATTTTTTTAGATTTCAATAAAGGTAGCTTCACCTACTAATAAGAGAGGGACTTTGTCTTGTGTTGACTAACGCAAAGACTTAGTTCTCACACTACTAACTCGAAGTCATCAATTTGTCCCCTTGGCAAAATTTTGAGTCAATAATTTTTGGCAACTCTATTGGGGATCTAGGTGCTTTACACACATGATTTTAAGACATTTCAAGGAATCTCCCCTAGAATGGAGGTTGGTGACTCTATTGAGAAAAATTACCTATTGCTTTCACTTTTTTTATTATAGAAATGGCATTGGTCCGTCCTAACCCCAATGATCCCCGTGTCCCATGGGGAAAACATTTTGAGCCATTGGCTTTGGCCCAATATAATTAGTTCCCATTAAGGTCAAGGAATAGATTCCCAAATTTTTATATAGAAAATGCTCAAGATGCAGATAAACATATACAGGCATTTATAGTGTTTTGTAACATTTTGGGAGTCATGTATGAAAATGTTACTGTGAGACTTTTTATTGAAACTTTCATTGGACCTATTGTCAAGTGGTTTTGGCATCTGGAAGATGGATGCATTATGAATTGGGATTTTTTGAAGAATACATTCCTAGATAGATTCAAATCAGTTGTAGATATGTGTGCACTTTTGTCATACTTTTTATAGATTCAAAATCAAGATGATGAGAATGAGAGATTTTGTAGCACATTTTAATAAATTATTGAGATTGATCCATCAAGAAAATCAGCCAAGTCTCAACAATCAACTCTACATTTTCATTGGTTCTCTTCAACCAGAGATCAAGTTTGTCTTGATGAGGAATAAGGTAAATGAATTGATAGCTGCACAACAATATGTTATTGATATTAAAGATGATTTGATCATGTCTAGAGTGTTGAAGAGAAAAAATTTAAAATATGCTACACATGTTACCAATGATAATGAAAAAATAGTGAAACCTGATACAATCAAGAGTCTGTAATATTCAAAATAGAGAGTTCAAAGGCAAGTTATTAATCAAACATGTCAAAAATATAATAGAGAAAAAGAAAAAATGATACCTGTCACATATGATTGTTTTAGTTTTATAATTATGGAAGAAGGTGAATAGTTAGAGAACTAATGATTGATCAGAGAAAAAATGAAGAGTTTGACTTCTCACTTGGTGAAAAGGACAAAAAATTTCTTACTTCACCACATTGCTTAAACCCCATAGTCCTAAGAGAAAATGAGTTATCTAAAAAAACTGATAAAACCATAAATAAAAAGGAGTAATAATACAAAGTTTGATGTTATACTTTCTAAAAGAAAAGATATTGTTGAACAAATTCTCAACAAAGAAAATGATCCCTTGTCTATTAGAATGAATAACTCAATAGTCAAAAATGAGGATTCATCCAGTATTTCATTTTTAAGGTCTGCATAGAAGAATTATCTACAGGATCTGAATCCAAAAAAAATAATTTTATGCAAATTAAAATTCATAATCATGCCAAGGTTGAGGTCAAAGAATAAATCAATGTAGAACAAAATGAGTGGTGCCCAATAATCATTACAAGCAAAATAGAAATTGTCAAGGTAGACAAAACTAATGAAGATGATGATAATTATTCATCCAATAATGAATTCATTTTTACCATGGAAAGTGATTTAGAAGATAATATCAACACCTCATTCATTCTAAAAAATAACCATATTGTGGTTCCATCTCAAAAATAGATGTGTGACATAGTTATCTTCAATTTAGATAATGTACCTATCACAGATGCAGTTGAAGTCATCTAAGAAGACATTAAAAAAGTTTAGCATTGCTCAAAAATGCTCAGAGAATATCAAAGAATTCATAATGATTTCTTTTCAAAACAAGGAAATATTGATGATTTGTTCATTCATGATCATCCTTGTATGAATGATAACTGTAAATTCATCTTCCCACCTACTTGGTCACTACTGCTAAATGCGTACAAAGTTCATAAATCAAATATATTATTTCAAAATGGTAGGTACTTATCCCAGTTGGTGAATGGTTTTGTATAATCTTCTTATTTTCCTTTGCTCCCTGTAAGTAGTTCTACTTTCACAATTTTGGCTTGTTTCCTTTTCCCCATTTCATTTTGGTGTACATGTTGTTTTTCAATAAATGCAACAGTTTGTCTATTGCCCCTCCTCCATGTTTTAGTCTTTTTGCCTACACATATTTCTAGCGGTCATCTCTACCTAGGAAATATCATGGGCACTCACATGATTTGATAAGATGATAGAATGGATAAGTTTTTCATAAATTTATTTAGTAAATAGGTGATCAACATGCAAGTTTTCAATCAAATAGGAGATATGGCCTAGTAACACATGTTCATTTCTCATACGATTGATATTAGTGAAATGATTGTTAGTTGATCAGATATGGATACACAAGTGTAAGAAAAACACTTCTCTCTTCACATTTTATTATGTAAAAATACTTAACTAAAAATTTCCTCGCATACATTATCCTTATGGATATGTGAAAGCACATTTTAGGCTAAGTACCTAACCCTCGCATACACTATCATTTTGGATATGTGAAAGTAACTGCTAGGTTGAGTACATACCCCTCACATACATTATCCTTTTGGATATGTGAAAACACCTATTAGGTTGAGTACCTAACTCTCACATACATTGTCTTTTGACATGTGATAGCTTTCTGATGGCTTGAGGACCCATCCCTTTCTCGAAGATAAGAAATATAAAGATTTTTCAAATATATAAAAGTTGATGATGAAGACTCTGTTATCCAATGGATAAAATGTATACCTATGAAACTAGATAATTCTAACTTCTTTTCGTTCCTTATAGTTTGAAATCCCATTCAGAGCCAACTATTGTTACAATTTTTGAAAATGGCAAAAAAATGGTGAAATTTTCAATTTTTAAAAAAATGGCTATTTTTTTTTTAATTTCCCCTGAAATGCCAAAAATTTTGAAAAATTCAAAAATTAAAATTCACAACTTTTTTCATTTGTATCTTGAATGAAGTGTTTTTTAACTCATTGGAACCTGCTTTGCAAAATATCACTTGCTTTTATAGTAATTTGCCAAAACCTTTTCACTTTTTGTGAATTGCGGAAATATATCTTCCTTTGGCACAAGTCATGCAATTTTTAAAAATATTTTTGGGTTCAATTTGTAAAAATATTTTTTGGTGCAATTTGTAAAAATCTTTTTGGTGCAATTTACAAAAATATTTTTGGGTACAAATTGCAATTTGTAAAAACATTTTAAATTTTCCCTTTTTGATTTAACCCAAAATCATGCTTATTTTAAAAATGCAAATTTCAAATTATTTTTGAATCCACTTTAATACAAAATTATTCATGCAAGTTGTCATTTCAAAATTAAAGGTTTCTTCCTTTTGCATGCAATCTTCCTTTTTTCCTCTTTCAATCATGCAAGCATGATTTTTTCTCAAAGTCATGTTGAAAGGAAAATTCATCCTTCTTACTTCTTCTGAAACCATTATTCATCCTCTGAACTTACAAATTGAAATTTTCATTTGAGCAATGCCAAATAATTCATAGAACTTGGAAAATATAGAAGATATTTTTTTGGGTTTTCTTATTTTATTTTCTTCCTCATCATGTCATTTAAATGAACTAGGAAGAAATACAGATGGTGAATTGAATATCACAGAGACATTTTCTTTTTGGATTATCACACCAAATACTTAAGGAAGGTTAAAAAAATTTGGAAAAAAATATTTGTTCAAACCAAATGTTTCAACAGTAAGCAAACAAAAATTTTGCAAGATAAATTAAAAAAAATTGTTGATTTGCTAGTTTGAAGTCGTATGGCTAGCAAAAGAGGACGAAATTTTTTTTAAAAAAAATGAAAGTTCAAATTGTTTAGTGCCCAACAGCAAGAGATCATACAACACCCAGTTGAAGGAAGATTAAATGAATGGAATTTTATTGGTTTTGATTTGCTTAATCACCCAAAATGTATGGCACTTCAGTAGAAACCAAGAGAATAAATAAATAAATTTATTTGTTTTGCCCAGCTAAAGTAGATCGATGCCCAAAAGGAATTGTAAGAGTTTGAAGAAAATCAAAACATTGAATAATTCTCATGCAAAGGTCAGGTCATACTTCCCCCTTGGTGGAAAAAAATAAAAAATAAATAAAATGGATGAGTAATTATATATATATATATGAAAAAGGGTTAAATTTCATGAATGAAATTTGGTTTAAGATTTTCTAGTGAAGAAATTGAAATCTAAAGGGAAAAACTAAATTTTGCCAAGTGGATGGTAATTTGGTGAGTTTAAATATAAAAAAGAAAAGTTCAATTTTCTAATGAAATAAATTTTCATGTTTTTTTTTAAGTTCAGTGGAAAACAAATATTTTTTTGGGTGGAAAATGTAAAGGGAAAAATTGATCAAGTGAAGTTTGGAAATCTTCATTTTGTATATTTTTAATTTTGAGGAAGATATTAAAAAAAATTGTTAGGTTTTTTTTGATAAATTTTAGTTTTTTCTAAAATGGTAAAAATATAGAATTGGATTGGCAATGACAAATTTTCATCTTTTGGGTTCGTTGTATGGTTGAAAATTGTTAGTGATGATTTAATAAAAAAACACAGGGAATAGAGGAATTACTTGAAAATTAAAGCAGAAATTATTTTTATAATTTCTTCCAATCATTTCAGTTGGCTGAATTTTTTTGTGAAAAAGTTACTTGAAGGAATTGTAATAGGAGCATTTTTAAGCAAGAAATTTGGTTAAAGGAAAAATTAAAATTCATATTAGGAACGTTAAAATTCCAATAGAACAATTTGCATAATTGACTTGTAAGGACAACTTCAATTTCCATGTTCATGAGATGGAAAAAGATTAGCTATGGACTGATGCAATTAAAAAACTATGGCCTCATGAAATTTGGGGTTATGTAATTGATGTAAAAGAGTATTTTTTTCTTTTATAGATATGTTTTATATACCGAACATAGTCATGAGATATTTGGATATTATCAATGATGTGCTTGGTGATTATATGAAAGATAATTCCATTAGTATATATCCAGGTGATCATCACTAGAGAAAAATGTCAAAATGAAAATACAAAATTGATAGAGGTGTGGCAATTAGAGGAGATGGTTTGGAAAGGCTTCCATTGCATTGCCTGATTATTGATGAAAGAGAATGCATCCCCTATGGTATCGAGGATTTGAGACATAATATGTGGTTGAAATTTTGATCTATGAACCTCCAAATAGATGGTCCTACAACATGGAGACAAGTTTGCAAATAGTTGAACATTTGTTGGAATTGGCACCAAATGATGTTTATGCCTATGTGTTGCTTTTAAAAATATATGCTATAGTATGGTGACAAAAGGCTACATCAAATGAAATGAATGTGACTAATAAAAATAGACACAATGGTTCATGTGTTACCTAGTCAAAGAGATGCAATCAACTGATATCCAAATGGAATTAATTTCATTCAAGGTAATTTGTCAAAGAGTTCACAGGATTTCTATATGCTTCCAAATTTGGTATATGTGTATATATTAGCATAGATAACTAATCTAAATAATTTTTGGTGGCCTTTTTTAGTATCCTCCATCTATTGAAGACATTAATACTTTTCAAAGATAAAGATCAGATCGATGGATTTTGAGTCATTTATAAAAATATGGAGAAGGTGTTGCGTGGAAATACTATAATTATCTCATGGGCATCTTTGACAAGGAAAGAAAAACCATCAAGCTGGTACTAATCGCTAGATCAAAGGTTTTCATAATGGAATGTGAGAGAAATAATTCATATGCTGAACAAATCTACAAGTGCTTGGTTTCTAAAGCAAATCATGCAATTTTGATTTACACATTTCAAGTGGTGTAAAATCATCAAAGCATTTTTGTACTGTTCAAGTGGTGTGATTTTGTAATTTCATTTTTTCATGTAGGTGCAATTTCACCAATGCACTTTTGCATCACTTAATTGGTGAATTTTTATAAAATCACTTTTACACCTTCAAAAAACACAAAAAGGTGGTTACGTACCGTAACCACCTCCCAATGCTATAAATAGGAATGTAAGGCTCATTGTTAAAGGGGGACTTTTGGTAGTGAAACTCTATATAAACTTTTGCAGGATGAGATTTTATTTTCAACTCAATAAAGACCAGAATAGGGAGATTTTGTAGACTTTGTGTTCAAGATTTATTCATCAGTTATAACTTTGTGTATTATTCATTTGTCTTTGTATCTTTACTTCCAAATTATTTTCATAATCACTACCAAATTTTTAGAAAATAGGAACTTCACATTTAGTATTTCTTTTATAATCTTCATATGTTGTTTTTATGAATGTGAAATCTCGATGGGGTTTAATTAGTTTTTTAATTATCTTTTATGGGTAAATATGGGATGGTTGTCTTTGGTCTACTATCAGTATTATAAAATTGTCTCAGTGTATATTTTGCACTCTTAAGGGTGTAATTATGTCTTTACCACCCATTGAATGAGAGAGGTTTCCATGCACACAATGTTTTCCCCTTCTTGGACTATTATGGTAAGTTTTTGAATTTATCTACCCATATTTGTCTTTCATTTTTCTTAGGGTTATCATGGTAGTTTATGTATTTAACTAAATATAAAAACTATGTTATCCATTTTTCCTTTCTTTTCTCTATTCTCCCCTTATTTCCATTATTTCTTTCTTTTCCCTCATTTCCTTTTTATCTCCTTTATGTACTTTTAGGTCAAAAGTATGATACCCCCAATAGAAAATATTTTTTGCTATAAATAGTATTTCCCCCTACTTTTCCCTTTTTGGATTTCAATAAAGGTAGCTTCGCCTGCTAATAGAGAGGGACTTTGTCTTGTGTTGCTAACTAACACAAAGACTTAGTTCCCACACTATTGACTCAAAGTCACCAATTTATCCCCTTGACAAATTTTTGAGCCAGCACATTTTTAATATTATCTCAATTAGGTCTGATAAAGTGTCCAAACCCATTGTCATTTTAGATATAGGTTTGTTAAAAATTCATAAGAATTTGTTTAGTTTTTCCTCTAATGTTATAAATTGTCAAAAACTAAAAATCATTAGAAGTCTTATGTCATTTTGTTATCAAAATCAAAAATGAGGAAAAATTCAAAATCTTATGTCAGAATTATAATGGATGCAATTTCGAAAGAAATCGATGTCGAAAATATGCAAAATCAAGACTTCAAAATTTTAAAGAATTTTGAGGTTAGATATGAGGCCGATACCAAGCGGGAGGATGTCTGACCATGAACAAATTAATGCTTAAATAAATGACAATACATCAAGCACTTACATAGAAATTAAGTTAATCCCTACTCTAGAGGAAGGAGGAAATGGAGGCTAAAAGTTTCAAAGCCTCTTATCAGTCACCAACGATGGGGCCCAGATGATTTGGTGACATATTTTATGTTTGTGTTTGAATAAGAATATAAGAACATTCATGTTTACATGTGGTGTGTTTTTACATTTTTTTAGTGTGGTGTGTTTTACGACAAATCAACTAATGTCAAGGACAGCTCTTCAGTGATAGTGGAAACCGTCTATGTTGTTTTTTATTTGGGTGGTAACAAACATTAATAAAGGCTACATAAGATGAAAATGAGGATTTATTCTTCATTCTATTTCATTTTCTTAGTATTGTGTGTTTTCATTCCTTGTTTTGAAATCCTCTAATATTTGGAGAAAAGGGAGAGTATAGATATAATGGAATATAAAAATAGATGTATAAGAGGATAACTAACTACAAAAATCCTTTAATTATAGAGATCCTTTGACTGATTTACTTTTTTATGGAGATGATTAGTTAGTGACACATTTGTTGTGGTCACATGGAGTAAATGCAGGATGTAAATTTCCACATAGTATTGGTCATGTGTAGCAAGATCTAAATAGAAAGATTCAAACATTAGTATATAGACCTATAAGTATGTGTTGGCATATGATTCTATTTAGGCCAATTATTGAAGATGTATATTCTCCTCATGCTCACATTAAGGGGGTCTAGACTAGGATTAATAATGTTCACAAGAGGGTGAATGTTGAGGTGTGGTGTTCACATTATTAATATATAACATAATTATTGTTTAATAAATAATAATATATTGATAGGTTTGTGATATATTACAGGTTAGTTTTAATAGTTTTTGGTAGTTAGATGAATATATTTTTGGTAATAATATATTCATATAGAGTATTTGGTTAATCAGGATATTATTTGGTTGAGCAATTATAGGGATGTGAAAGATTATGGTGGAGATATGATTTCTCTAATTATAGGAAAGAGTTTTTCTATATATTTGTAATCCTATATGAAATAACATATAGTGTGAGATAATATTATTATGAATAATTATTTTATTCAGCTCTTTCTCTATGTATATTATAATTTATACCAATAAATAATCCATACAATCACTCTTTACAAGGTCCTTAGATTAGTTACATAACTTCCACATATGTAAATAAGTTAGAAAGAGGTCAGAACCATGATTTTCAATGCCTATAAGAGAGTTTAATGCACTTGCATGGACTTCAAGAACTCATTTTTAAAATTAAACATTTCATATATTTCCATTTAGATTACATAGGTTAGTTTCAAGTTTTGAATCAAGTTTCAAATCCAAAAGATGCATTATAGATTCTCTCTCATCCATCATTGCCTTCATAATCTCAGAAAGGCAAAATTTAAATGCATGATAGGCTTAGGAGAGAGAAATTTGGAAGATAAAACTATGTTCATTGTTATGGTTCCTAATGAGCTTTAATTTTATGGCATTGGTTTTCATTTTCATATTATGAACAATCGTTAAGAGTGACAGCATGTCACTATGCCTTGTCCATTCAATTAAGGTTTGTTTTTTCTCCCATTTATTCATGCCAAAATTAAATGGAGGAGAATGGTTTTGTGGAGTGTTTTTAGAGGACAAATTACTCCTTTAAATTCTAATTTCATCAAGAAAATAAACTCTATGAGGTGTTTTCAACAAGAGGAAAAGTGACTTAAGTGTATGGAACACATCATTCCAGCTGCAAGCATTTTTAGTTGGTTTACAATGTTTGTCACCTTTAGAAGTTCCATGCGACTTTTTTTTCATGGAGTATCTCTCAATTTCATAGTACTAACATTTTCTTACCTTGAAATGAGATCTGTGTCTATATTTTCCAAGTGTCTTGCTCTTTGAAAGCATGGTATGCCACGAATAGTCTTTTGCAAGTCCAGTTGTCAAGATTGGACCAAATAGAAATGAAACATTAATAATAATGTACAAGAGTGACATTGGATAATTATAAATCCAAAATAATGATAATTATTTCTAATTATTGTCTTAAAGGAAGGGCTAAAATGTGTTTAGTCACCTACAAGTCTGTAGACCTATAGATGGACAATCATGGACTATAGGTCCCAAATTGAAAGTGTTTAAATAGTGAAAAGACTTATAATTACCATTAAAGAACTTTTTTGTCCTGAATTGATCTCATGAAATCATCAAATGGCATGAACATGATCATAAACTCTATCTTCCATGTATATACCTTACATATGAACTGATTATATATACAAGCCTGTACAAACCAAATGGACAAGTTGAGGATGACATAATGCTTGGCCATGAGGTGTATAAGCTTATTTAGAGGTGATATATAATTTTGAAAGAGTTGATACAACCATAAAAATTTTAAAGGAATCTATGACTCAATGGAGTTATCTTAGCAGCCTATGCAAGTAAAATGAAGACCTATAGGTGATAGACCTGTAGGTCCTCTTTTTGGACTAAAATTAATTGCCATCAGAGGAAGATAGATGTATAAACATGATTCGATGTAAACATGAAATAATACATAGTTAAATGAAGATACTTAAGTAGTTTTTGAGCCAAATGAAAGTTGAAATGACTGAGTATGTAGCCCTAATGCCTATGCATAGGTATGAATTTCAAGACAATAAGGTAAAGGTTTGTAACATGTTATGAAATGGTCAATGGAATTTATAGGATAAAGAGAAAGTAACTTTCAATTGAATCTATTACTTTCATTTTCCAAATACCTAGTTCAATGTTTAAGTCTTAACACTCCAATCTCATAAATAGTCTATAGCCATGTGATAGACACAGGTAGGAAACAAGTGTATACTTGGAGAGATATAGAGTTTGGGAAACTTAAAAATGTTATAAACTATCAATAATATAAAAATTTCATTGAATTTTCAAAAATTGTGATATAATTCCTAAAACATAAGATGCATTCAGACCATCCTAGTGACCACCTACAGGTCTGCTAGAAAGATCAGGCTAATTTTAAGTTTGGAGAGTAGGTTGAGTATACATGAAGAAAATTGGGGTCTAATTTAGGTGAATGGCTAGGTGATTGAAACCATTTGAGGTTAAAGAAACTCAAAATAAAGGTCATAGAATAAGATGACCAAACAGGGCTCCCTAGACCCTGCACACACTATCAAATGGATACATAGGCTTGCCTACTTTGCTAAATGAAGGTTACTTGTTTAAAATGAAGAAAAGAGATTTGAGGGAAGGAAAATATTTTTTTAGAATGGTTTCATAGTGATTATATAACTCCATATAATTCTCATAACCATAAATAGTGAGGCCAATAAAGACAGACCCTATCTAGGCCTATAAATCCAAGACTCACACATAGGCATACCCACAAGAGTAGTCATGAGAAAGGTGATTAATTATAAGTGGAGTGATGGTTTGAACATTTTTAAAAGTTCATAGACAAAGTATAGACCCTGTAATGTCATTCATAGTCGAAGGAAAATAAGAAAAGTGCCATTTAGAATCTCAAGGCCACCTCAAACTCCTCTCATGAAAGACTATAGTGTAAAGGCAAAATTTCATCCACTTGTTGGGACTATAACACTATGCATGGGAAAAAATGGTCTTTAGGTATGATAAAGGGGTTCTTACACTTCAACCTTGTGGTGTCATTTTTTTGTTTAGGTCCATCACCTGCATAAATAAAATCTAAGACTATTAATGTGTCTCCAATGGCATGTTTGCAAACCAAAAGTCAATTTATTGCATTCAATACTATAAAAACATGATGCATGGGAGCTTGAGCACCTAGGATAGTTGAGTGGGATTATGCACTTTAATTGTGACATTATTTTAGGATTTAAGAACCTAGGGTTTATGAATAATTGCTAAGAACCAAAATAGGTTTAAACCCTCTTAAAACCCTAGTAAAGACCAAAATCCTAAAGTCCATTAAATGAACTAAGTTGATTCTAAAACCTGCTATATTTTTTTATAACTCCAACTATGTTACAACCATGTATTATGTTTGTATTTTAGCTATATGGACTGCATTAAATGCATTATTTTTCAAGGTTTTTATCTATTTTGTAGAGTTTGGAGTAATGGAGAACTTTTAAACTATTGGGAGAGGTCATTTTGGATGTGTTACACCTATTAAAGCCTAAAAATAAATACAAGAAATCTTTAAGTAATCAAACAAAATTCATCTTTTAATGTAGTCTTCAACAGGCTCAAAATGAGACTAGGGTTTTTGACCATTTCATGGTTGACCCATCTTAAAAGGGTCTTACAAGATAAAAATTGACATGGAGGTTGATTTTGTCATGACTAAAGTTAATCACATTATTCCTATAATTTTCACATGTGTGGGAGGCCTATGGTGTCAAAAGTCAGTTTTTAGGCAAGGAAGCCTAATTGAGGAGAGAGAGTGGGCTAAAAATGATACTTTTACTCAGATTTAGGACATGAAATTTGGCATGGAGATGTAAATACACACTAGTTCCTCAAATATGTGCTCACTTTCTCAATAACCTCTATAAATTCTTCTACACAAGGAGGTTTACATGTTTTCAGGGTTATGGGAAATGAGTTTAAATGAGACCTTTTGGTGAAAAATGAGTTATTAGGGGTAGTTTGAGACCTCAAAATGACTTTTTATAGGTATGATATGATTTTAATATGTGTTATGTGGAGAGATAATGCATTTTAAAATATTAACTCAAGTTTTAACACTTGTTATCAAGATTGGCCTAGTGAGGCAAAGAGACTTCAAGACACCTAGCAAGAGAATAAATTGATATGTCAAAGGAAACCTTCAAAGATAAAATGAAAGGTGTCATGAATAAATAAATAGATCAGTTAAACATGACTTGACCATCAATAATGCCACTTTTCCATTCACAAGCTAAGAGAGGGTGTAGTTTTGAAGAGCAAGACAAGGTGCCAAGCAAGGTTTAAAACTTCCACACCACTTAGAGAAAAATAACATCTTCACTGGATCAACACATATCTTTGAGGACCTAATGGATCAATTTCAAAATCTTCTCTTGATTTTAACTCATGAGACACTTTTCATCTCTCTCTCTCTCCTATGCCCTTCTCCCTTCTCCTTTCTTTCTTTATATATTGAGCCTTGATAGGCTAAGATTGTATTCTCCACTTAGGTATGGTGAAGACCTACCCATTTTCAGCCTTTGATCAATGAGAAACTACTATTTAAACTCTTTTATTAACTAGTTACAATAGGTATTCTTGACTACTTGATCTTTTTAAAGTGATATTTCTTCTTCCTTGGCATGTTTGTCCTTTCTTGCATTCATGTTCAGTTTGGAATCTTTTTGTAAGTCTTATGAAGTGTCTAAGTGAGGTGTAAGTGTTTAGTGATTTGTTTTTACAATAGTGTCATGTCATGACCTCTTGAAAATTCTTCATACTCAAGAATTATTCACAACCTTCATGACAAATATTGATGTAGAGAGGTAGATTTGGAGAAGTGTTTGTTGCAAGTTAATCTCATGTTTGAAGTGCATTTTCAATTGGTTGGTAGTGGTCCAACAAATTTGGTGCATCACCCCCATTAGAATAGATTTCTCTCCCTTTTCCTAGAAAGTGGTAGATTAGTGTTTGATCCCAAGTGATTCATCAAATGGATCTAGCCATTTAACCTAGAGATTAACCTCTCCAATAGGTTACCCACATCTTTGAGGTGTTTCTATGTTACATCAAATTTGGAAGGCTTGATCTACCTTCCAAAGTGTGTAAATTTGATTGATAACAGTTTTGACATGCCCGATGGGATTAATTTCCAAAGTTTTGGAAGGATTATTGGTGTTGTTCTTCTACATATCATCCATTGAATGCATTCAAAATATCAATGGAGACTCTGTGCATAATCCATTCATTCTAATAGCCTAGTCACTTATTCAAAGTAAGTTTTTCTTTCAATTCATTGTCTTGATGTGTTTGTTATCATTGAGTTTGAAGTAGATAAAAATTACATGAAATTTGGTGAAACTCCTCATGCCTATATCACTCCTTATTAGCCTCACCATGAGCCTTATCAATCCTATAATTAACCCTACTAGTAGCATGATGGCTTATATCAGTCCTATAGTACTCTTTACTAGCATCCTTGGTAGCCCAACTACATACCTCAATAGCCTTATGATTCTTGTCATCCTCCTCACTACTAAGAACATGAATCTTACTCCCCTTGTGATCCATATTAGTATTATTATCAGCATACATCATCCTCATATGGCTATGATAATGCATATGAACAGCCTTATCTTCAACCATGTTGTCCTTTTCCCCTTCCTCTACTAGCTTCCCAAGTTTTTCATTATGGAATGGCTGAAATGGAGAGAAAATTACTAGAATTGTCAAGAAGGGTTTGTTCAACTCCCCAATATGAAGAATTAATTGGTTGATTTGCAAATATATCTAATGATCCACTAGAGAGGAATGAATTGTGTGGTTTTTAATTAGAAAGGATGGTGATTTGGGAATGTCAAAAAAAATGAGTGGGGTCAAAAAAATTAAGAAACCCCTTATGTTACTTATCAACCTTCCTATGATCCATATCCTCAATAAGAGCTTCTAAGAGATCAAATCCAATATCCAAGTTAAACTACTAGTGTCAAAATCCTAACTTGAAACCAAGTAGTGAACTCTTTGGATTAGAAAGAGGAAGAGAGCCAAGTTCAATAGATTTAAGTCAAAAAAACATTGAGCTTATTTAAACCGCATTGCCTTCTCCTCAAGTACCTCAAGCTACTCCATTTTGGAGGTCTATTTAAGAAGGTTTTCAAAACAAGGACTTATTGGAGAAGTGTGAAAATAAGCTTGTATTTATTAAAGAGCCTCAAGAAGGCTATGATAAGAGTGAAGTGCTTGTTGAAGAGGATGAAGTGTCCATTGTCCAACTCAAATTTATTTCCCTTAGAGAGTTCTTATAAGAATATTCTATTCCTAAGGTCTCAAATTTAAAGAAAGCTCCTTCCATCCCCATGCCCATTCATGAGCCATCCACCATACCTCATAATCCCTATCCAACTCATGAACATGTTCATTAGCATCCCACCACATCCCATATGGAATATGAACCTATCATATAGGAAGCAAATGAAGAATAAATTACAACTGTAAGTGAAATTCAAAGAGAGTGTGATGAAGATGCTTCAAGTGAAATTGATGAGGATATCGTCATTGTTACTCCATTTGGGGAAGAGAAATGAAAATTAGTTTTCAGAAATGAGGTTCTAGAAGATGGTATTGATGGTGTGATTTAAGAAAGAGATCAAATTTCATCTAATTTTGTTGAGGGTGCAACTGGTATTGAGGTTGAAGATTTTCTAAGCAAGAAAGTTGATGTTATGAATGATGTTGACATAGGTCACAATGAGCAACAAGTTGAACTTGAAAAAACTATCTTACAATCACATCATGACTGCATATAAGGATTTGAAACTCTTTTCAATCCTATATCCCTTGAGGAGAAAGATGACTATACTCTTTTAGTTGGTCTTATTCATGTTGATCAAATAAAAGAGGACAAAGATGATTGTCAGCAGTATATTGAACTCCTTCAATAGATTGAAGGCCTTTACAAAGGTACCTTTCCTTTTGAATATCATGCTCATGAGGAGATTGAAAAATACACACTCATTGAGGATAATGATGTATATTGGAGTGAGTATATAAATCTCCTTGAAGATCTTGATGAGCTTGCAACAATTGGTAAGAAGTATGATGTCACTCAAGATGTTATTGAGGTCCAAGAAGCATGTCTAGGTAAAACATCATTAGTTTAGGTTGTAGATAAGGAGCCTCATGAGAAGAAACTTGAATCATATGATGAATATATCTTCATAGGAGACTAGTTTGTAGCTATCACCTTAGTTGAGAGCATGCCAAGAGGATTGAAAAGAAAGAGGATGATGAAGATAAAAAGATCAAAATCCAAGAGGTGGTTTGCTTCATGCCATTCTTCATTTCATGGATCAAATATATCAAAACCTTACCCTTTAACTCAAGAGAAAGAAGAAAATTACAGGTTAGTTGTATATATTAGTTTGCCTTCTTATTTGATATGTTTCCTAAGTGCTTGTTAGGACATGTGTTTATTTTGTTTCCTTGATTTGTGTGTATTGTCTTTATTTTTTGTGTTTATAGGTCAAATGATTTTGTTTTGTCATGGTCAAGGTCTAGTCAAGTCTGAATATGAGTGCAAAAGACTCCATTTCCTAATGGAAGGATAAGGTTATTGGTCTATTTAGCATAGTAAGCATGTTACCCACATGAATCACTAATTTATTGACTAATTTTGAACCCTAAGGTCAAAATGTCAACACCTATAGTCAAAAACTTTCTTTTTATGCCTTATTATCCTAGTTCAAAGTCTTTTCATGCCTTATATGGTCTCTAATAGGTATTTATAAATCCTTGTTAGCATATATTAGCTTTATTTGGAGAAATTAAGGTAAGGTTCTTTCTTGGTCTTATAGTGGTCTAGCCATGTCATGGAGTGATGAATATTGGTCAAGTGGTGGCATAGTTATTTATGTGTATTTCAAGTCATTTCATGCCTTAATCACCTTATATAAACATTTGATGATGATTTTAAAATGTTAAGGTTCTTTTGTGGACTTTAAAGTAATGTTTTATGAGCAAAAAGGTGATTTTTACTAAATTTCATGTATGACAAAGCCCACAAAAGTGAATAATCAATATAATTACTCTTTACAAGGTCCTTGGATCAGTTACATAACTGCCACATATGTCGACAAGTCGTAAAGAGATCAAAATCTTGATTTTCAATGCCTAGAAGAGAGTTTAATGCACTTGTACAAACTTCAATAACTCATTTTTAGAAGAAAACATTGCAAAGGTGTCCTTTAGGATTCCACAGGTCAATTTAAATCTTTGAATCAAGTTTTATGTCCAAAATATACATTAGACACTCTCTCTCTCCTCCATTACTACCTTCACAAGCTCAAAAAGTAAAAATTCAAATACATGGTACGGACAGGAGAGAGAAAGTTAAAAGCTAAAAATTTGGTCATTATTAGGGGTCTTAATGATATTCAATTTGGTGACATTTTTTTTCATATTCATGTCCCCTCCTTTATGAATAATAGTTAATAACGATAGTAGGTCATTATGCCTTGTCCATTCAAGCAAAGTTGTGTTTTGCTCTTATTTCCTCATTTTAGAATTCAATGGAGGAGAATAGTTTTTTGGAGTGTTTTCAGAGGACAAATGAATCCTATCAATTTTTTTTCATCAATCAACTGAACTCCATGAGGTGTCTTCAAAAAGAGTAAAAGTGTCTCAAGTGTATAGAATGTATCATTCAAAGTGCAAGCATTTTTGGTTGGTTTGTGATGTTTATTACCTTTATAAGTTCTAAGTGCCTCAATTTTCATGGAGGATCTCTCAATTTCATAGGATTCATGTGCTATTCCCTTAAAATGGGATCTTTTTCTATAGTCTCCAAGTGTCTTGATCTTTGAAATCATGGTCTATCAGGAACAATCTTATTCAATTCTAGTTGTCAAGCTTGGCATAAATAATAATGAAACAATAATAATAATTTAAAAGCATGAAATTAGATATTTAGAAATGTAAAATAATGAGAATGAGGCCCAATTATTATCTCAAAGGAAGGGCTAATATGTGTTTAGTCGCCTACAAGTCTATAGACTTGTAGGTGGACAATCATGGACTATAGGTCCCAAGTTAAGAGTGTTCAAATAGTGAAAAGACCTAGATTTCACATCCAAGCACTAAATTGGCCTAAATTTTTCTCATGACATCATGAAAGGGCATGAACATGACTATAAACTCAAACTTCCATGTATATACCTTGCATATGAACTGACTTTATGTACATGATTGTACAAACCAAATGGATAAGTTGAGGATGACATAATGATTATTCAAGAGGTCTATAAGCTTATTGAGAGGTGATATATGATGGTACAATATTTTATACAACCATAAAAGTGTTAAAGGCATCTATGACTCAACGGAGTTGTATTAGCAATCCATGCAAGCAAAATGAAGACCTACAAGTGACAGACCTATAGGTCCTCATTTTGGACTAAAAATAATTACCATCAAAGGAAGGTAGATGTGGAAACATGATTCCATGTATACATGAAATAAGACATAGGTAAATGAATATAATTAAGTGGTTTAATCCAAAGGAAAGTTGAAATGATTGTGTATGCAACCATAATGCCTATACATAGGTATGAGTTTCAAGACAAGAAGATAAAGGTTTGTAACGTGACATGAAATGGTCAATGGAATTTGTTGGCTAAATAAAAAATAAATTTAAATGGAATATATTACTTTCAATTTCCAAATTTCAATTTCAATTAAGTCAATGTTCAAGTATTAACACTCCAATATCATAAATAGTCATCTACAGCCATGTGATAGACATAGGAAGGAAACAAGTGTATGCTTGGAGAGATACAGGGTTTGTGAAAATTAAAAGAGTTATAAAATCTCAATAATAGAATAAGGTCATTTAATTTTCAAAAATTATGATGGAAGTCATAAAACACAACATGCATTTAGACCATCCTAGTGACCACCTACAAGTCTACTAGAAAGATTGGGCTAATATCAACTTTGGAGAGTAGACTGAGTATACATGAAGAATATTAGGGTCTAATTCAAGTGAATGTCTAGGTGATTGAAATTATTTTATGTTTAGGAAACTCAAAATAAAGGTCATATAATAAAATGACCAAACAAGGCTCTCTAGGCCATGTACACAGTCAAATGGATACACAGGTTTGTTTGCCTTGCTAAATGAGAGTTACTTGTTTAGAATGAAGAAAAGAGATTTGAGGGAAGGAAAATATTTTTGATAATGATTTAACAGTGATGTTATAACTCCATATAAATTTCATAAAAATCAAGAGCGAGGCTAACAAAGATAGACCTTGTCTAGGCCTATAAATCCTAACTCACACACAGACAGACCCACAAGAGCAATCATGAGAAAGGTGATTGATTGAGAGTGGACTGATGGTTTGAAGGTTTTTATAATTTCATAAACCAATTATAGACCCTTTGAGACCATTCACAATCATAGGAAAATAAGGAAAGTGCAATTTAGACTCTCAAGACCACCTCAAACTCCTCTTATGCAAGACTATAGTCTAAAGCCAGACTTTCATCCACTTGTTGAGACCATAACACTATGAATGGGAAAAAATGGTATTCAAGGATGATAAAATGGTTCTTACACTTTAACCTTTTGGTATCAATTTTTGGTTTAGGTTCATCATTTGCATGAACAAAATTTAATATTACCAACCCCTCTCTAATGGTGTGTTGAGCAAGAGTCAACTTATTGCACTTAGTACCGTAGGGACATGATGCATGAGATCCTAATCACTGGGGGATATTTGAGGGGGATTATTCACTTTAAAATGTCACATTGGTTTATGATATAAGGCTCTAGGGTTTATGAATAATCTTTAAGAACCAAAATAGGTTTAAACCCTCATAAAACCCTAGTAAATACTAGTTAAGAGAGATGATCTCTTGAAGTGCATTAAATGACTTGGTTTTATTCTAAAAAATCTTGGATGTTTTTTATCACTCCAATTAGGTTTCAACCATGCACTTTATATGTACTTGTAATTATACAAACTATATTAAATGCAATTTTTTCCAAGATTTTAGGTGTTTTATAGGATTTAGAGCAATTGAAAACTTGAAAATTATTAGGATGGGTCATTTGGGATGTGTTCCACCTATTTAATCCTAAAGATACATACAATACATATTGAAATTGATCAAACAAACTTCATATTTTAAGGTAGTCTTCAACATGATCAAAATGAGACTATAGTTTTTGACAATTTCATGGTTGACCCATCTGTATAGGGTCTCAAAAGTTGAAAATTGACATGAAGGTTTTTTTGTCATGAGTAAATTTAATCACATACTTACCAAAATTTTCACATGTGTGGGAGGCCTGTGGAGTCAAAAGTCAATTTCTAGGCAAGGAGGCTTAATTGAGGCCTAATTAAGGATAGAAAATGGGATAAAAAGGACACTTCCGCTTAGATTTAGGACATGAAATTTGGCATGGAGATGTAAATCCATACCAAGTCCTCAAATATATTTGTATTTTATCATGAACATCCATATACTCTTCTACACAATGAGGTTTACATGTTTTAGGGATACAAGGAATGCATTCAAATAAGACCTTTTGGTGAAAAATAAGTTACTTGGGGTAGTTTGAGAACTCAAAATGACTTGTTATAGGTTTTATATGATGTTAATATGTCTTATATGGAGATATAATACATTGGAGAAGATGAACTCAAGTTTTGACACTTATAATCAAGATTGGCCTAGTGAAGCAAAGAGACTTCAAGACACCTAGCAAGAGAATAAAGTGATATATCAAAAAAAACCTTCAGAGATCAAATGAAAGGTGTCAATATCATAGAAATAGATCATTTTAGCATGACCTAACCATCAAAAATACCACTTGTCCATTCACAAGCCAAGAGAAGGGGATGTTTTAAAGAGTAAGGCAAGGTGTCAAGTAAGGTTTGATACTTCCACACCACTTGGAGCTAAAGAGCATATTAAGAATATAAACACTTGTCTTTAAGGAACTAATGGGGTAGTTTCAAACTCCTCTCTTTCTTTTAACTCATGAGACACTTGTCATCTCTTTTTCTTCTACACCCTTCTCCCTTATCCTCTCTCTTTATCTATATATTAAGCCTTGATAAGCTAAGATTGTATCCTCCACATGGGTATGGTGAAGATATACCCATTTTAAACCTTTGATCAATGAGAAAATACTATTTAACCTCCTTCATTGACTGGTCAAAATATGCATTCTTGACTATTTTATGTAACTAAAGTGATAGTTTTTCTTCCTTTGCATGTTTATCCTTTCTCACATTCATGTTCAGTTTGGAATATTTTTTACGAATTTGGAGAAATGTTTGTTGTAGTTTAGTATCATGTTTGAAGTGAATTTTTAGTTGGTTTATTATGTTCCAACATATTTGGTGTATCTCCCTCATTATAATAGGTTTCTCTCCCTTTTCCTGGCAAGTGGTAGATTAGTGTTTGAGCCTAAGTGATTCATTAAGGGGAGCTAGCCCTTTAACCTAGAGATTCACCTCTCTAATAGGGTACCCACAACCTTGAGATGTTTCCATGTTACATAAAATTTGTAAGGATTGAACTACCTTCTAAAAGGTGTAAATTTGATTAATAACGTAGACCATGCAATTGCATGTCCATATTAAGTTTTTGTATATCACTTAAGGGCATCATCCCTCAGTGTTCTAATGAAGTCAAATAGCATCATTTCCTCATAATTAATATTTTGACTCATTTATTATGAATTTAATATAAAAAAGTGTTCTTCAACATCTTTTGTGTCTTTAATGAATAGTGTCAACTTTATGATATTGTGTCATGTTAGATTTATTAGGTGGTGTGTGAATACCACTCGTATTTATGTTACTATGATTTATCAAATTGTTGGAACTACTTGTCCCTACAGTACTACTAAAATATTATTTTTGTTTATCTTTATGTTGTTTGACCAATTTTTGGTTACATCCATTATCTATTTTTAACTCATCTTAAAAGTATCTTGTTCCTAACACTTCTGCCTAAGTTCTTAAAAATTCTCTTCTCTTCTCAATCTCTTCACTAAAAGGTTTTGTATTTATCTACTACTTCTTCTCCAATATGTATATCTCTTCATCTAAGATATGTATTTTTATGTTGATTATAAAGCAACATGGGGGATAGAAATTGGTCCAAAGTATTCTTTTCCTCTCAAGGTTTTTTGTGGTTGGGGTTTGGGAGGGTTATGTCACTTTGAGTTTCTTCTTGATTATCTTTTATCTCTAACCAATTTTCTTCTTCTATGTTTTTGTTAACTAATTTCCCTTATATTAATTTATCTTATTCTGTATCTCTATTTTATGTATCTCTAGTATGACTACTAGCACTTATTTCATAATTCCCTTTATCTTGACTACTTTTAACACTCCTTTTAACATCTTTTTTCTTTTCTATATTTTTTGTATAAATTTATTCCTAATTACTTCCTATCAGACTTCAATTAATAAAATTTATTCCCTTGGTTTTACCATATAATTAACATATCCTATCTTAATAACATTCTCCTCATATCTTTTTATACTTATTTTTAGGCCTCATTCACTGTAGGACAAATTATTGTCCATCGGTTGGTCTTTTCCACCCAAGGTTTTAAATAGTTTCAATTTTTATATTAATGTCTCTAAATTTGATAACCCTTATCATACATCATTCATGACTTTCTATGATGTATTTTATAGTAATTATTCTATTAAAATTCTCTCACATCATTTATGCCTTCTTTTAATGTTAATACTAACTCATCTATTTATTACAGAGGGATAATACATAGATTTTGAATAATATGACTTCTACCGCCAGAGGTTATATTAATTTTATCCACTATCTTATTTTTTATTGAAATTATTTCTACTTTTATTTCTCTATATCTATTTATTATTATCTAATTGGATTTTCTCATTCTACATATGTTTGCTTATCTCACCATGCATCATTTTCTCCTAATTATCTTTAAGCTATCTTCTTACTAGTATCTCCTTCTTCCTTAAATAACTTACTCTTAATTTTTTACTTACTTTCCTATTCCCCTACATATTATTTATCCTCCTCTGATGGTTTAGACTAGATATTTTGAGTGGTCACATATTTTGAGGATCCCCCTTATTTTTGTCTACCATCCTTAGGTGCATATCCCCTAAAGGAACTATTTACCTTCTTTTACTAATCCTCACTCAACAATAAGCTTTTGGATTAGGAGTGGTAATTTTTTTAAGAAGCATTGTCTTTCCCCTTCAACAAACTCAACTTTATTTGCATCAAATCTTGTCCAACCTTGTATAGTTGAAACTATGATGAATAAATTGAGTGTAGTCTTGAACCATTAATTGATACCTTGAGTTAAAGGTATATCAAGGCCTTGGAGATCCTCAAATTTTTATGTAGTCCATTGGATAGGATTTTTAATGTGAACTCTACAACGTTTTGTATTCTTATCTTGGATTAATATCTAGGGCCATAATGTATCTGCTAATGTGACCCAAAAATTCTCTTATTGAGAGTGAAATAATGATGCTTTTTAGGTAATTATTCACCCACTCCTTTGATCTCAGAGTGAAAAAAATAGTTTTTTTTCCCACCACTTTTATATTTTTGTTATCGTTGGTTTCCAAAATTCCAATGGATACCTTTCTCCAAACATTAGTTAATTAAAGTTTGTGCAACACAACCATATGCTGACATAAAATCTGAATCAATTAGCTACAAAAGGTTTGTGTTGATTAAGTTAACTTCATTTAGAACCAACGTGATGTAGAGGCTACTATTTATTAGAAACAATTATCTCATATATTCATAAAATAAAAGAAGTAGGTGTGTTCATTCACAAGATTTAATACATAGTAAAAAAAAATCCTACTCTAAATTCTCTTTTATTTATATTTATATAATAACTATCGAATATAATGTTTTGATATCTCTTTACACTATACTTCCTTATGTTATTACAAATGTTTATCTAATCTGTAACATTTTAATAATCTACATTATTATACTTCAATTATATTTATGTTATATTTACTCTATTACAATGTTAGGGATAATTATTGAGTTGATACCTTATAATTTAATGTTCTTGTGTATGTGTTTGGCATGCCCCTTTCTCCATTTAGGTCAGCTTGTGTTACCTCAAGGGTCAAATTTTTACCGCATAGCCTAGTAGGTAGAAGCCTCTATTCTGTCATCCTGGAGAAGTATTTTTCTACTATAGTAAAAGAAAACATTGTCATATATGTAGTTTAGACCTTAGCTTGTCCCTTTTGACAAAAAAGGTGACCTATTAATCTTTCTAATTCTTCAAATTACATTATACAAACACTATGAAATAATATATTAAATTATCACCCTTCTGAAATAATAAATTATTGTATTAGTTCAATCATGATCACTCCCAATCCTTCCCTTGTGTCCATTGTGTAAACACATTATTAGGTTGATTTTTATATCATGTTTTTATAAATGTGAACCCATGACCCTATGATTTTGTGCTAATATGATAAAGACACATTGAGAGTCCCTATCACTTCGTAATTGCAAATCCATCACCACTCTTAGTGGAGGCCATGTGGCACATTGTGACTTGGCAATGAACTTTACCCGTGTGACCACATAAGGCTTAGGTCAAAAATATAAACCAAATATGATATATATTGGAATCCTTCTAAGACCACGTAGGTGCATTAGGTCAAAAACAACCAATCTTTTTATATATATGTTGTGACCCAAGATTATAATAAATTATTATGGCTTAACAAAAGGAAACATGGTTATAAAGTAATATAAAACCCTTCATTTGAACACATATATGTGGCCACATAAACAATGAGTGACCCATTGTACTTCACTTTGAACATGGTTCCCTTGGACCTATGGGATAGTTAATTACACTTAATGTTTAATTCCACGTTGGATGCCAAACTTTTCTACCATCTATATGATAAATATAGGTAATATGGTTTCAGAGGAATAATATGAATCTAATAGTGGTCAAAAATGTATAATTACAATTTATATATTAAAGTGATTATAATTTAGTGTGATTATGTCATTTGGTGGATTTTTCAGTCACATAAAGTATTTGATTTTTATGTCGACATCAAATTTATGTCAAATATCAATTTTAATATTAAATTTTATATCAAAAAATAAAAAATAATACCAATATTTCATTTATATGATAATGATTTATTATATTAAAAAAATTAAAAAACTTCAAGAAATGTTTTGTTTATGGATTTGAAATTTTATTTTTAAAAAATCAATATCTTACTTAAAAAAATTAAAATGTCAAATGTCAAAATTTTAAAAACTTAACTAATTTATAACTTGAATATTTTACCATGTACAAGTGTAAATAAATCTTTTTTTTTTTTCACAATAAATTTTTTTTTAAAATGTTTTTTGAAATGCAACAATTACATTTTTAATGATATTTTTCAAACTATGATCTAGGTTTGCATAAATTTTTGATAGATTGTTCTTGTATTAAAAACAAAAAACCCATTAAATTTTAGAAGAAAAAAATAGAATGTAAATAAAATAATACATTTATTTTAATATTCAAGATTTTAGGAGGAAAAAGATTTAAAATGCAATTTTTATCAAAAATAACATGTGATTGAACAAGAAAAACTCTAATTAATATAGATTTATGATTGATTTTAATGCCATAAAAATAAATAAAAACAAGCAAAGAGTTAGGATAAATAATGAAAGACACCAAAATTTTTTGCAAAGGTGTGAGCCATTACAAAAAAAATATCAAAATAAACTTGGTTCTTTAACCAAGCACATGGACATACTCAAAGATCAACATTAAAATTTAAAAAAAAAAAAAAAACTTGCTCCAATACCACGTTAGTAATTATTCCAAGATCTATAACATAACACTGAAAACCTAATAATTAATTCATAAATGAAACAATATAACCTTAATATCACACCATAAGAGAATGCAATATATAATATTTGTCAAGTGGGAAAACTGTTAAACAGAAGAAAACTCACATCTTATAATAAGGCTTGCAAAGTAAAATTATCCAACAAAAATATCAATGGAATAAAAAGGAGGAGAGAAGTGATATGGTCTTCAAGCCATGATTTATAAATCTTAAGAGAAAACTAGTGGAAGTCTAGTGTATAATGAGAGATGAGAGAGCTCAATAGATAAAGATAGAAAGAAAGTGAAATTACTTACATAATATTCTCGTGTGTGCCAAATGTACCTAATCCCCTAAAGGTTAGGGAGAGGTTTGTGAAAGTGTGGAGGGATCTACATGTGAATGTAACTCCAATATTTCTTTTAGAAGGACAAAAACATTGTGACACCTCATAAATCTGGATTAAAGTGGTTTTTTTGTAATAAGAAATTCATAACGAAAATAGACTTAGGATTAACTTAAACTAACTTAAATAAATATTAATCTTAGACATAGCATTATCAATACATAAATACATTGTCAACATTATATATTTTCCTAGTGTTAGTACTGACATATAATGTTTTGCAATTAATGAGTTTAAACTAGTTGAGTGATTTGTTATGACACCTAAATAAATAGGATTTTTAGTCTATTATAAAGTTTTATATGTGTAATAAGTTAGTCGTTAAGAGTTAAATAGGGAGATGATTCTAAAATCAATGATTCTGTAATTGTATAAATATGTATATATTTTAATGTTAATATTATCATGATATAGGATATTTTTTCTCGTTATTAGTATCATAGTAGGTTTTTAGGACTAGGAGGAATAAATTAAGAGTTCGTCAAGGTGAAACCTTGTAATAGTCAGACTAAAAATTTAGCAAGCTAAAGATAATAAATCAAAGGTGGTAAAAATCAAATTAATGTTCCCAATAAAATTCCTGAAGAAAAAATCTAATGTTATGCATAGTAGAAGAATTGAAGTATGAGCATATGTGTAATAGTGAGATATAAGGTGAAGGTGTTTTTGTTTTTCAATGATAAACAAGGCAACATTGTGAAATTTAAAATTTTAGAGGCATTGTAAAGTGAGGATAAGGGAAGAAGATTGAATAAGTTATTCAAATAGCTTAAAACATTATAGAGTGGCATGTGTGAATTTTTATTTATTTATTTTTAGTTTAAAATAACATAGCCATAAGAATTGAGGAATATAGTAACCAAAGAGCATGTTAAAGGCAACATTGTGAAATTTAAAATTTTAGAGGCACTGTAAAGTGAGGATAAGGGAAGAAGATTGAATAAGTTATTCAAATAGCTAAAAACATTATAGAGTGGCATGTGTGAATTTTTAATTATTTATTTTTAGTTTAAAATAACATAGCCATAAGAATTGAGGATTATAGTAAGCAAAGAGCATGTTAAAGGAGATAATTTAATATAATGTATTCTAGGTAATGGAGTATCCCATATTTCATAGCACAACGTATAATTTGATGCCCAAGAAAAATAAGGTCTTCAAAGATAAGTGTAGCATAGTTATAACATGACAAAGAGGAAAATATGAAGTGACTAGCTTGAGACATATTTGTAGAAATGTTACATATTTGATTTTAAACTTTATAAATAAGTTATATAAAAAGAGAGTGCTTATAAAATTTGATCACAAAAATAGAGGATTTCCCCACAGTAAAGCATGGCTTGATTTTCCCACCAAAAATGAAGTTTCATATCTGAGAAAGTTTAAGTACCAAATCCATATAAATACCAAACAAAGATACAGAGACATGCAAAATTAGAATACAACTATTCACCCTACATCAAAAACCCCTAATGGCACCTTGATATAGTAAAAGCGTCCCTGAGAAGAGAGGAATATAGATTTAAAATTTCCAACACTAAACACTTTTTATTATAATTTTATTATAAATTTTCTCTTGTAAAAATATTAGGGATATTTATGTAATTTATGTATTCAAGTTTATTTATTTTTTTATAAATTCAAAAATTATAGAATGATATTTAAATATTTCTTTAGTCTACTTGGGAAATTATTTAGATTTTCATATTTGATAGTTTTTCCAAATATATGCCTAGAATTGTAATATTTTGATATCTATAATTTTAGGTGGGATTTGTTTTTCAATATTGTTTGAATGGTTAAAATTTTAATTTAAAAAATACTTAAATTATATATAATATTTCTTTATATTTTTATTTTTTCATACTGTGTTTAAGGTTTAAAAAGTTAAAAAGAAAACATGTGTTAATTGCATATCTTTCAAATTGGAAGTCAATTTTAGGAAAGAAAAATTCACATAATGTTAAATTGTTTATTGTTTACACTATAAAAATATTTTGCATGAAACCTTACCATTTTTATGAAAGAATTATTTTTCTATCAATACTAATCTAAAAAGATATTTAATATGTATATGGGTGCATTGTCAATTATACCTAATAGCCATAAAAGTAATTTTTTTATTGTGGGAGTATTGTTGATAGAAAAAACTTAACACTAAAATAATTAAATTTCAAGATAATTCTTGTTGAGTGAGAAACATTTCATGGAGTTTTGAGGCAATGGGATAAAGGGACCCAATCCAAAACCTAGTTCATCCACTTGTTATAATTAAAAAAATGATTTTAGTCAAAACATAATACATTTAATGAGTTGTTACTCATCAATGGAAGGGATGGTGTACTCCAGCTATAGATGATTTATAATACTTGTATCTAATCAATGAGGCCTAGCCAAATAGAGGAGCATAATAGAAGAGACTTGGAGGCCCATGCCACAATTGCACTAAGTAGCATGTGTGTCACTAAATCATTTATTGTACAATTCAGTAAGGCCCAACTAACTAATCTCACTATGAATTTTATGTTTCTTTTCATACTTATGGATAGCATATGTGTCCCTATCCATTTTTATATGGTCCTATATTAGTGATCGTGTTCCTATCCTTGATCAAATTTGTAATGAGATTTTAATCAATATAATTTTAATTTGTATAAACTCAATGTATCTCCTACTTTGTATTACTCTTATTTAATTAGTGATATGTTCCCATCCAATATTGTTTTATTTGAACTAGTGTCCCAATTCCCACTTAGTATATTTATTTTCCTTACATTTTCATTAAGGGGGGAATGTTGGATATTTTCATAATATTAATACCAACATATAATGTATTATAATTAATTAGTCTAAACTAATTGGATGATTTGTTATCACACTGAAGTAAGTGGGGTCATTAGTCTATTCTAAAGTTTTGTATGTAGATTAGGTTAGTGGTTAAAAGTTATTAGGAGAATGATCCTAAAATAAAAGATCCTATAATTTTATAAATATTTCTATATTTTAATGTTAATATTATCTTGATAGGATAATCTTTCCAACATAAAAATAATTTGTAGTTTATTAGACAAATTTATTTGAGTTGTGGACCTAGCAAAAATATCATTTTTGTATTTACATTACCTTTAAAATTAGTGCCATATTTTTATTCTTTTATCACTCATCAAGTGACATAATATATGTTTAAGGTATTTATAATACCTTAGAACAATAAGTCTCATCGATCCACTTGAGAAGTGCATCCACATTTAAGTCCTAAAATATTTTCCATACATCCATATGCATGTTTTATAATACACTTGAAACACTCACCTTGTTGAGATGGCCATATTTTTTATTCATAAAGATATACTAACATTACTGACTAACAAATCAACCCCAATCCACTAGTTGATAATTAGTCCGATTAAAAATTATTATAATATTTTTCATATTTTGGTGTGTAATCATATAAATGGATGGTATTATTATATTGACATTATTGGAATACCCATGAATATACTTATGGAAGTTGATATACCTTACAATGCACTTATTGTGTTGTCATAATTTAGATTAATTTTAACAGTCATACTTGATCTGCATATGGATATATGAATATTATTTGGGATTCATTAATCTATCATTTTACACAAAAAAAAGTTGAATCACTTATATTTATAGGAGGAATATGGGAAAAATGAATTTGGGTTGAGAGCTGAGATCATTCTTGTAGTCATTGTGCTCTTAGTTGGTTACTTTTCATTTAACCCCTTATGGTTCTATAAGTTATTTTTGAATATAATAATTTTGGGACTAAAAATGCAGAGGTTGAAGGTTAAAATGGGGGGATAAATAATGTGAATATATATTTGTTCATGGACAAAAAGAGAAATGTGATTACCATGGCAATCAACACCCATTTTTCACAATATCTTAAGAAACAATGGTACAAGGAAAATTCATTCATGAACCTTGAATTTTTCTTCTCACAAAACTGATGTAATTTTGGTTAGTGAAAAATGTCCACAAGAGTGGTTTTAGTAAGAATATTTAATTTACTCTTATATAATTCTAACCACTTATATATATTCAAACAACCTTTATTAAATAGTTATGACTACAACTAGATGATCATCATAGCACCCAAGTTGCTCGTTTAGGAAAATAAAATTCCATTGATCTAATTTGCACTCATTTTTATGTTGAATGCATGAATTGTTTCTAAAAATCCCAATTAATTGTATAATTAAACTACTATACTTTTTGTATGGCAGCGACTTTTTTTTTATAATATATAAACATTTACTTTTAGAATTTTGGGGTATATTATAGTTTCTATTTCTTGATGTATATATATTATTTTTTATTTAAATGAAAATATGGTGACATAGGATGATAGTATTAATAATAATAATAATTTAAGAGTAAATATGTTAATCAAATTCATCAACTATTGATCAAGGCTTTAATTAATGACTCAAAATAAAAATTGTGACTTTTCTTTCAGTATTATGTGATCATGACCAAAATTGTAAAAATGACAACTTTGCTTCAATATTATGGTCCATAATTTATATTGAATCTTTTGTATGTTTATTCAATACCCTAATTAATTTGGTTGGTTATATTTTTAGTTACATATTAGAGACATTATTTTTTATAGCATTTGTCGAAGTTCAGCTAACCCTCATGTTTTATATTAACTACAGTTACTTCTCCCTCAATTTCATAATTTATGAATACAAATATCAAATAAAACATCATGGTTTACTCCTTTTCATTTTCAACATTTTCCATTCATGTTCCCTTTCCCTTTATATAAGTGTGTGTTGTGAAAATAACTAATGGCCAGTACAATTCACTATTTTTTACATAGATAATGAAGCCCGTTGAAATAAGAAATCTATATATTTTAAATAGATATACCTTTTCTTAGTTATTTTAATTGAGTATAATTTTAATGGTTAATATTATTCTTTATTATTTTTAAAATGGTGAACGCTTAACTTTGGATATAGTTTTGATGTGAGGGTTTTATGCACAAAAGCCTGGTTAAATTATGTTGGGTTTCAAAGAAAAATTATGAGGAAAATAATGTACATTTATATTTTAAATTTATTATTTTTGATGTAGGTTCAAGGTTTCTAGTGAATAAAAATCCAACCTAGTATCAAGGTAAACAACTCCATACACATCCTCCAATATGAAAACACAATGGAATTCATAATTTATATTAATGTGGACAATGGGTTGCATAAGTTTACTCCAATGCAAGATATGTGACTATGATTGGATATATAGATAAAACAAATTCAAGCTTATCTCTAAAAAAGTGGAGTCTCTCAGCATTCCATGCACACTCAAGTGTACATTGGCATTCTTCCTATGTAATATCTCTCAAATAAGCTCTCTCTACAAATTGGCAAAATATCCTCTATCACTAAGAGTTTATACTAATTTTGGGTCTTTCATATCCTTATATAGGCTCTCGTAAGTGCCACATATCAATAAGGATTTAAGTAATATCTTACAATCTAAAATGTATCCCCAAGGGTTGCTTTCCTCACACAAAAACATGGATGACTAACATGTGCCCTTATAAATCAACTACAAGAATCTTAGACTAAAATGTTTACTCCATGAAATTTGGAATCAAATTTATCTAAGATTCAAAAAAATCTTCATGCATAATTATTTCCTTCCTCCACATTGATTTCTACACATATGTAACCATAATCCCATATGCACCCTTTGTCTTTGTGTTTCATATGATATAAGTTCCCCTTTGTGTCAATGTAGTGCCAAGATTTCTATTGTGCCCTACACTCAAATGACCATCTATATTTGTGCTGAACCTTGCATCCAAAATCATTTAAAAAAACTTAACTGCATATTTCTTTGCACAAATAAAAACATCGCCTAAAATGAACTTGTTGCACCTAACTTTTACATGACTGTCTTATACTCCTTATATGTTCATGTTGACTTCTACAACTAACAAGTTGTGTGCTTGTAAAATTGACTAAAAGTTGAAACTATTTTATTTAAACTAAGTTGAGTTTATATGATATAATATTGATCTTCACGAGTGATGATCCTACATTAGACACCATAGTAAATAAATATAAGTCAGCTCCTACTCACATACATAAATATTTGAGAATAGGGCCATAATGACCAATATATGTAAGATCCAACCATGTAGATCCATCTATTTCAATATTATTCCAACTCATAAAATACTAATTATATTATTTCTCATGTGTCTTCTTGAGTACCTTAGAGTCCATTATGGACTATATATCCTTCTTTGGTACTTGTGCTCTCTAGTCAAGTACTTAAGTTATTGATTCCTCCTCCTCATCACCGTTCTACCCATCATGATAATCATGAATATTACACTATGAATATGGGTAATATGTTAATGCCTTAATTAAAATTTATCTCATATGCATTCGTTGAAACTATGAAATAATAAAATTTTAGCAACAATAATATCCCATGTAAAATCTATGTATGTATGTATGAATGTTTATTTCTTTACCCATGTAGGATTCACATATTTGAAATATCCTTTCTATATGTCTTATGTGCATGATTTAGTTCCCAACTTATTTTAAAAAGCATGTTATTATTTTTACATGTCAACCTAAAGTGATCCATAATTATACATTATCCCCTATTGTGATAAATATTCATGTGCATTCATCTAGTGATTTCATTTGAATTTCAAGATATGTATATTTTAATTTATTCACTAATGATCATTTTTTATTTTTTTTCAAATCTATACAAGGGGATACAAGTAAATAGCATATGGGATAAGTTTTTCAAGAAGACCATCTTTTACGATGTGGATTCCTATACTAAATTTTTTTTAGGATTTGATCCATGGGACCTCAACACGGACCCTAAAAAAATTGGGAATATGTAACCATAGTAGGGAGTGGTCATTATCAAAAACCAAAATATAATTTTTTAAAATAAAAAAACCACAATATTGTTTTATAGCCTCTTAGGTTTACAAATACTTTTAGGTGGTATAGTTCAATTAGATACAATACATTGTTTGATTCAAACAATTATCCATTTTTACACTTAGAACATAAGGAGGTGCTTTATTTATTATGTCAACCATTCTATTTAAAAATCATGGATATATTAAAATAATTAAATTTAAACTACGTAATTTAATATCAAAAAATTATATTGTAAAATGATTTACTACAAAAATATGAGTCGATGTTGGTCTGATATTTCTTACTCTACATGGGTGGGGAGTGTTTGTACCTATAGTTATTCAAGATTATTATGATGCCTAGGTGGTGATAGACTCACTAACTACATATACTTTGACTTGGGCTTTTAATTCTCTTTGAGATGGTTAAACTCCTTTATCTTTTGGTATTATTGTTTTTGCCTAATTATATTTTATGATTTTTTATGTAATTTTTGGCTTTATAAGTGTGCTATGAGACTTTATATTTTTTAGTTATGAACACAAAACCACCATATTTTCATCATAAATAATTTAGACTCTTTATCTTCACTAATGTTTTATCAATAATTTCAAATTAAAAAATTGTGGCTCAACCAATTTTATAGATATTATACCTTGAAAAAATAAAAAAGGATTCAGATGCCTAAACTAGAAATTGCATAAAGGAGGTATAATTAAAACATTAATAGAGTGAAATAAGTGTCTTTATAATTATTATAAAGATAAAGGAGACCAAATACATACAAAATTGATGAAAATGTTAATCACATTCTATACAATGCAATTATAAAATAATGTTTCATCAATCTTGCTAGTGTTCAGATATTGTTAAAACTTAACTACTTGTAAAAACCTAATGATGTAGAGAGACCTCATTCTCTACTCCTTCTACACCTATAACACCTTTAACTATCAATTCATGCATCCCATCTTCACTATCTCCTCTTGTTAGTCTATTCTCTCTTGTTTCATTCTTGATGCTTCATGTCTTCAAATTCCTTATTCTTACTTCTTGAATAATTTATTATGCCTCTTATAGGATTCCTTGAATATTATCTATCTTGTTTCACTTACATTCAATCCACATTCTTTCTTAAGTTATCTTATACAACTCTTGATAATTTGACACCTTCCTTGTAGCCCTTTTTCTAATAATTTTGAAGTGTACAAACAAGTACAGATTTGTATTACAAATATAATATACTTTATGAGTACCCTATATCCTTTTCTATCTACACCCAAAGTTTCATTGACCAACTCGCTTGGATTCACTAATTTCTCACCTCTTCTTTTTTCCAATTAACCCCTCATTAGGTCTATTCACCCCCACAACAAAGAAGATCATACTGTATAGTGTTGGATGACTTCAAAACCTAAAAAATATTATTTTTTACCTCAAATTACATGTTATTAAAAATTTATAGGAGTTTTGTACAGATAAAACTCAAGATACATGAGTTTATTATAAAACCCCTAGTTAGAGGACTATGACAGTCTTGTATTGGTTGAGACCTCTCAAAACACATTATATTTAAATTGTGAATTTTTAAAATACCTTAAAGACCTGAAATATATCTATTCTAACCATATAAAACTCCTTCAACCACTAAATTATCTCATCCAGCCTCTAAACTACTCTAATCGTTTATTTTCTCAAAAATCTAGTTTTTTTATGGGGTTCAATAGGGTCTGTAGTCATTGTAACTAATTTACCTCTCTCCTCACCCCAATAAAAATCTTTAAACCTCCTCAAATAGTCCATAAACAACCCTTATGAACTCCCTTAGTAATTTTGCCTTATTCTACTAGCTAAATCCATAGATATACCACATTTTCCATTATCTAGGGTTTTATCTCACCACACAAGCTGAGAGCATACTAATTGGCTTAAATTCAATTGGATTTATTTTTAAAACTTATTGACCACTATATGTGGTTTGAATAACTCTAATACAACTCCTCTAAAATCACTTGACTCTTAACAAAACTTGCAAGCATGCAAACTTCAATTTTATTGCACTGACTGTGACACATCACACAGAGTACTCAAGTTGTAGGTTTTCAAATGACTTGCAGAGAAATTGGATGATGAAATAAAACCTGAATGTGATTAATACACTTCAATATTTCACTCTTACCATGTTTTATTTATTAAACAAGTGCCACATTTGAAAATCTTCACTCCTTTTGACTGTCTCTTCACCATTCTCAATACAGACCTATATCATTCTTGCAAACTACCTCTATAACAATCTTAAGATCTTATAAAACCACTATGATTCATTAATTAAACACTTAATATATTAATAATAAGGAACTTTACACACAAAATACTCATTATTTATTTCTTTCTAAGAGATATTTACAACATACAATCTATTTCATGTTCTTGTCCTTCATGGACAAAATTGAAACTTCTTCTTTGGATTCATTTCTCCTGTCACCTTCTTAAACCTCCTAATTAATTAACTCTATAATATTATCCTCTCTATTCATAGTGACTCATGAACATGTATTATAAATTTTACATTTCTCCAAGCAAGTAATTGCCAACTTCCCTCTTCCTGGCCACCTCCATAAATGAAGGGGTAGTTATATTTCTTCTTGGTTTCCAAATTACATCTCAATTGTAAGTTTATAATACATAAAAACATATATTTAATACCAAATAGGAAATTACATAACTTAAAACCATCAATTTTGATCCACTCAACACCCACTTATCAATCTAGCCTAGTTGACACTTATTCAAAATTTCAAATTCTAAGTTTTGGAGGGAAACTCCAAAATGTCTTTCAAACCTACCAAAATGATACAATAATGACTTGAACACAACTATAAGGTACCTAATAGACCTATAATTCCTAAAATAAACCCAAATTATCACAAGAAACACTCAAATACATTGATTTCTTAGAGTGCCAAATGATGCCCTACATCATACTCCCATGGCAAGAAAAGATTTGAGATTTGCTCAAATGGAATACTATACTATTATTCTTGGTCTTCCAATTATTTCTCCTTAGATATTATTTCTCTTTTTTGATCCATCATGCTTCAACTGCTCTTTACCTTTGATTTATTTCTTTCTTCTATCAAAGATAAGTCTACTTCCTTGCTTCCATTGCTTACTTGTATCAACTAGTATCTATTATACACTCATATTTTGAGATTTCCCTCTATCATATGGGTAGTTTATACCTTAAAAAACCATTGGTACATCTATATGTTAATCTTCCCATGATATAATCCTCAATTCTCTAACATAAACAAAGGCAATTTCATGCCTAGATGCTCCCTCACAGAAATTCAAACTTACATATGGTTTTTTGTGCTCTAACCCTATCATTATTGCCTTTAATTCTTATTCTTCATGTTCTTTGTCCTCCATGACGTTTTCAAATACTAAAACATGTACCTTCTCTTCATTATCCATCATTTCACCATTCCAGTCCTATTCTAGTACTATATTTGCTACCTTCAATTGCCATTAATTCTTATAAACAAATATATAATCAGATGTCATACCTCCTTCATTGGATTATGTTTCTCTTTCCAAGCCTTCAATGAGGCCTTCAAACTGATTTATTTCTAATTTATCTTTCCCATCATCTATCTGGATGCAACTAAATTCTTTTTCCTTACTCAAGCTAATCTCATCCACCCTAAGGTGTTGTTCACCTTCATCTTCTTGTTCAATCATCTAAAGTATTTTCATCTCTATCTTAAGTTTATTACAAATTAACCTTTTTTCTCTCTTTCTTCTCTCACATCTTTCTCTTTTTTATTTGTATCTTTATTGGCCACTTGATTGTCTTCTTATTCATGACCCATTTATAGTATGGGTTCTCATTTTCCTTTATTTTCTCTATTATGAGCATCAACTCATCCAACTATTTCCCTTGCCTCTATCATTTATTTTTATACATCTCTTCTCGTGGTGTCTTCTTTCACCTTCCTTTCTTTGTGGTAACTCATCTCACCCACGCCCTATTTTCTCTTTTCTTTTTCTATCTTGATCTTACCTATCTCTCAATCTCTTGGTCTCTCTTGGACCTATTTCTCTTGAAAATCCTCCTCAACTTGCCTCTCATGACCTCATTTGGATCTCTCTCACTCTATGAACTCACCTAGGTCTATCTCACTCTCTTGTCCTTTACCTAAGACTCCTCTTTCTCTCTCCAAGCTCTCCTTGAGATCACTCTTAAGCTTCCAACATCTCTCTCTCTCTCTCTCTCTCTCTCTCTCTCTCTCTCTCTCTCTCTCTCTCTCTCTCTCTCTCTCTCTCTCTCTCTCTCTCTCTCTCTCTCTTCAATGGCTTCAGGGTTAATTACAACTCTCTCAACTATCATTTACACTTCAACACTATTTCATGAACATATCAAAAACTCAAAATAAAAACTAAGTCAAACATGTACCTGTTTTATGTGATGACCTTATTTCTCTTTATCCTAATGAACTTATTGCTCTAATACCAAATGATGTAGAGAGACCTAATTATTTATTCCTTCTACACCTCTAACACTTGCAACTATTAATTCATGCATCCCATCTTCACTATCTCTTCTTGTTAGTCTATTCTCTCTTATTTCATTTTTGATGCTTCAAGTCCTCAGATTGCTTATTCTTACTTATTGAATACCTTCTTATGCCTTCAATAAGATTATTTGAATCTTATATATCTTATTTTGTTGGAATAAAAATAACTAAGAGGGGGGTGAATTATTCTTTAACAACCTTTTTATCAATTTTACTTAAGCAATCATAAACCATTCAAACAAGCATATAGATCTAGCATGCATAAAAACCTATCCACATAAGCGTGAAATATAAGAACACATCACATATATGAGAAACCCTCAAGGGGAGTAAAACCCAATGATATATTCCAATGGACTAAAGTCCTATAATACAAACACCAAATTTAGTGAACCACCAACTCCACATGGAGCACCAACCCCAATTAGCTAAGCACTAACTCAGTTAGGATTTAGCAAGCACCAACTTTTAAAAAAGCACCAACCCCTTAGATGACTTAGTACCAACTCATCCATTTAAAACTTTTGATCACCTTTATAATGTATACACATAATATTTTCAACCTTTTATCAAATACTGGTCCTTTACATCTTATAAGAACCCATCGAGACTCAATATCTTTAAGTGAATGCCTTAAAGGGTACACCAAGAAAAAGGTGGGTAGACCTTTGGTGCTTTTTAGGATTGTTGTCCCTTATTTCCACATTAATACCAGTCCAACTAGATCCTAAAACCATTCCTAAGTTATTACTCCTCCCTTGCACACTCTTCCAGTATTTTTCCTCTTTCCATCCCTCTTTTCTTCACCTCAATCCCCTTTCTCTAGTTGATTGTATTAGGTCAACTAGGTTGACCCTATACAATTTTCAGCCTATGATTACTATACAGGGTCAACTGGGTTGACCCTATACTAATTTTGGGTGTTTTTCACTTGGAATTTTGTTAGCCCTTTAGTTGACCTAGCTTGGGACCTAGTGATTTATCTCCTAAAAACATACAGGGTTAACTGGGTTGACCCTATACATCCAACATATTCAGAAGGATTTAGGGTGAGATCTACCTATAAATACAAGATCATTTCATCATTATTTCAATATGCAATAAAGAGTTATTATTTTCTCGTTCTTCTTTATAATTTGTTCTTCCACCATTCTACTTGAGGATTCTTAGCTTAGGGTTTCTACTTGGAGAATCTAGTCTTGTGGATAAGTCTTGGATTCTTTGGGATTTCTTAGTTATCTTTATAAACCACAACAACCTCTTGCAAAGCCCCTTTGTCCAAGGAAGAGATTGAATCTCGATGGGTTCACATTCTGGTAAGTATATTCTAACTTTGTTCTCCTATCTTTAGTAGATATAACATAAGTATTGGCTTAAATAATATTACTCTTCATATTCCATGTATTAGGGTCTTAATCATACTTATATTAATCAAGATTCTACTATAAGTGTTTTTATTTCTTTACTAACCCCTCATGTTGTGCCACAAGCTTTGGTGTGCACTAGATTATATTTACTTTCTTATTTATTAGAATAGAGTGAACATTAAACCTAGGAATTTTTTAGGGTTGTTTCATTATTGTGTTAAACTGTAGGATTTGGAACCCTTCATAACATGGTGTTTTATGATAAGTGATCCCTTAATTGGGTCTAGCATATCCCCATATTGGTCATGCTCTTACTTAACAAATGTATTTTGAATCAGAAGTGTAGGTATGCTCCATCTTCTCTGAGCTAGGATTGATTTATAGACATGATACATGTTTTATTACATACATTCTGGTGAACTCAACATGAATCCTATCCCACCACTAGTTAGATTATCTTCACATTTCCACTTTTTTATTAGCATTATCTTCACTTTGGCTTCACATTCATAATACATTCTGGTGAACTCGATGTGAACTAACCCTTACAATATTTTGTCACCTTATTTCATTCTTTCATCATTATTTTTATCGTATACTTTCCATACTAGATTGAATCTATCAATGCAATATCTAACTTCTATGCACAAGTTTTAAGGTATAAGCTATTAGATCGACCCTATCGACCTAGTACATGTTTTTAGATTTTTAGACATCTATTCCATATTACTAGGTCAACCCAGTTCACTTAGTACATTTTTAGGCACTCAAAAGCAAGTTTTTTTAAAGCTTAATCGACCCAATCAACCTAGTTAGCATAATTTTCAAGATTGTATCAAGGTTCTTGAACAACAATCTTCATTCTCTACATCTTTGATCCACCAAGGTTCCTTTCTATCTCTCTATCTCTTTCTTTATAGTCTTTCCTTTTATAGTTTTTATTCTTTAAAATTTCCCTTGGAAAATCAACTGGATCGACCCTACCAACTCAATTCTATGTTCTAAATGGTGTCTGGATAACTAGGTCGACTCTGCCAACCTTGTTAATTTTCAGACCTTGCTTTCGTAGAATAGGTTTGACCATGTTCTATATTATGTGCATACACTGTAGACTATATCAACATTATACCTTTTTTCAAAGTTTAAATTAACCTTATATGTTATTAATTAGTTCACACTTTATTTTCTTGTTGATTATATGTTTAGAATAGATCACATAGCTTAATTAGGTGGTTTTTAATTAATCATTTAGTTTCACTATTTATATTTTATGCACACATGACCAAATCACAAAATCTAAAAAAACATTTTAAGATTTGTCTACCCAAGGTCAACCTACTTGTATTTCATCACCAAGGGAGAAATCAACTTGATGTTATGGTCAAGTATAAACCATGATTAATGGTATATTTTGTTCAAGTACCTGACACCCTTAACATTGTGGTGTGTGAAGTGAGGGGGTAGGCCCTAATACCAAGCCTGTATCATTACCACTATAGATCCCTTTTATCCCAAACAACTTGAAACCATAAATATCAAAGATGTTTATGCCATTAACGCTGATTATGACCAATATTTTAATAATTCTCAATATGTCAATACTAATAAGGTTAATTATCATCGTAAACTAACTCACAAAGATCCTATTACCAAACCTAAGAAGCCATATTTAGAGGAACAACTTCTTAAAGATACTACCACCACTAATCTTGCTTCAGAATTCCAAGAGGAACCATATCCTCATTCTGATCCTCCAAATTTAACTATTCCCCTGAAAACTAATTTACCTCCTAAACCTCATGCAAGTTCTTCTAAATCTCATTGGAACTTTCTTGAAGAACTCAACTCTATGCCTTATAAGATTCCACTTATGGAGTTGGTTTTTACTTCTCCCTATCATCATAATTTCCTTATGTAACAACTTTACAAAATTGACAATATATCCTCCTTATATGAAGAACCACCTTATATTTAATCTCAACCTACCAACATAAATACCATTGAAACTATGTGTCCTTATTCTAATCCTTCTAGTTAATTCTTTGAAGAGGACATGATTAATGATGAAATTATCTTTTATGATGATAATCCACCACTTTTCATCAAAGTAGCCATTAATATCACTCTTATCTATAAATTTCTAATTGATGAGAATTTTGGTAATGTGACATCTTTATGGCTCATCCAACAACTCAGTTATAACAAGGATCATCTCAAACAAACCCATATTACTTGTCATGGTTTTGATAAGACTAATCAAAAGCCACTTAGTTTTATTTGGCTTCCATTGACCATTAGACCTAAGACTATTTAAACCGAGCTTATGGTCTTTGATCTCCCTGTATCTACAACATACTCCTTGGTCATCCATGGTCTCATCAAATGAAGACCATTACTTCTTCTGTTATACAATGCATTAAATTCTTACATAATGGAAAATGGTATAAGTATGAAGCTGATCCCAATCCATGGAGCATTCAGCTTCCTAATCCTAAATCATAATATCATATTCCTACTATTCCTAAGATGAGTAGTTCTCATTTACTTGAGTTTAGAAACATGAATCTCGATTTAAAATTTACTCTTATGGATTCTAATGATGATAAGCCCAATGATTTACAACATACTTGCAATACTACCAAGTTACCTCCCTACATTTCACAATGTCTTCCTCCTTATCTATTCCCTAGGGATCATACTATTCTTCTTATTGATGAGATTACTAATTTCCCTCTCTATGCAATGCTCAGATAAACTTTTATCAAATAGGTGTTGAAGAAGCATATAAAATTTTATCAAAAGTATATCTTCCTTTCATTGATATTCTCAGAAGGTTTATCTTCCTTTTTGCTTATTATAGGAAGATATACTTTCATATTATTTCAATGAGCATATAAAAGTTTATCAAAAGTATATCTTCCTTTCATTGATAAACCTTTGATTCTATATACTTCTTCAACACCTATTTCAGTTGGGGTAATAATTTCCCAACAAGATGATATGGGGAGTATGCTATCTACTACATTATCTGAGGCCTCATCGATAATGAAACACATTATACCAAAATTGAGCGTGATTGCCTCAGCAACTATTTTATAGCTAAAAAGCTTCACCATTATATGCTTTACTAAACTAATTATGTCATTAATCATTCTGATCCCCTTCATCATTTCTTCTCTAAATCATTTATTCTTGGAGATAGAATTGGTAAATTAATGGTCCTCCTTATGTAATTTGATCTCCACATCATCACTCAAAAATCTATTAAAGGGCAAATCATCATTGATCAACTTGCCATAGCTCCCATACCAGTCACTTATTCTCTTGAATATAATCTTCCAGATGACAATATCTTTACATCAAAGGTTTTAATCAATTTATTTATCTTAAAGATTATTTTCATAGCTTTACCACCGATCTTGAAGATAATAATATTGATGACTCCGTTACTCCCTCTAGTAATACTAAACCAAAAGTAGTTATGAAGAAGCTTCTTGAAATTAATGTTGACTTACATGAGGATATTGGACCCATCACTTTGATGGTACTAAATGCCTTTAAAGAGATGGGGCAGGTTACATTCTCATAATTCCTCTTGGCAAGATCATTCCTTTAACTTTTTGATTTACCTTCAATGTCACCAATAATATGGCCAAATACAAAGCTCTCATTTTAAGCATGTGAGTTTCTCTTAATTGAGACATTTAATACCTTCATGCTTTAGGTGATTCTCAACTTATTTGTCGCCAAGTCAATTTTGAATATCAATGTAAAAGTGAGAACCTCATCACATATCATTAAATTACAACCACTCTTGCTAAATATTTCATCTCTTTCACTATTGAGCCTATTCCTAGAGATCAAAATTCCATTGTTGATTCTCTTACCTCTTCAACATCTCTCTTTCATCCCCACCAAGTCCTTTCTGATCCTACTTTTCTTATACAAATAAGAAAATATCCATCTTCTACTCAACCACCAAATTAGCTTATCTATCATATTGAGGTTATTACCATTCAATAAATCACATGGTACCAAGACATCATTCAATTCCTAGAACATCAAACTTATCCCCTTAACTTAGACTCTCATGAAAAGACATGTATTCATAAACAAGATTTCAAGTATGTATTTTGACACAACATCCTTTATTATCATAATGCTAAAGGTACCTTGATCTATTATGTTATACAAATGAGGTCCCTCCTCTTCTTGAACAAGCACATGGGAGAATTTATGGTGGCCACTATAGCAGACATGCTACAACCCACTACCTACATATGGGTTACTTTTGGCCTACTCTTGAAAAGGATGCAATTAAATATGCTAAAAAGTGTAATACTTGTCATCTTCATGATGATTTAATTCATTCACCTCCAACCAAAATTTAAACTATCAAATTTCCTTGACCATTTACAAATTTATTTTTAATCAAATCATTTACAACTTTGGTGTTCCCCATACCATCATATCAAACAATAGTGGTAACTTAAAAAACAAACATGTTAAATAACTTTACAATAAATTCAAGATTAATGACAAACTTTCCACACCTTATCATCCATAATGCAATGGAAAAGTTGATTCCACTAATAAAATTCTCAAAAAAATTATCTAAAAGATAATCTATGAAAATTTCATGGATTAGCATCTTCATTTTTACCCTATACTTTGGGACTATCAAACTAGCATACATACTGCCACTGGGGCAACTCCATTCTCACTAGTCTATGGTTATGAGTCGGTTATTCCTTTGAAAGTTGAGCTTCCCTATCTTCATACATCTCTTCATGGTATTATTCCCAATGTATAATTATGTTAATCTCATCTTCATGCCCTTGATCAACTTGATATCATCTTTCTTCCTTACAACATAACCACCAATACAAGGCTCACATTGCCAAGTAGCATAACAAGCGTGTTAAAGTTTGCACATTTAATGTTGGTGATCTTATCTTTAAATTATACTACACCATGATAAATAAGGTAAATATGCCCAAAAATGTTGGGGTTCATATTTAGTCAAATATATTATTGGCCCAAGTACCAACTATCTTTAAACTAATGAAGGCCATGTGTTCAAAGATCCCACCAACACATAATTCCTTAAAAAGTACTTTTCCTAAACATTTACTTCTTTTTTATGATTTCTATCTACATCTATCTAACACTTTTTTTAGGTTAATTACACAAGTCTCTCCCTCTGTAGAAGTTATCTCTTTTTTTTACAAACCTTTAGTCCTCCCTTTTTGGTCTATTGGTTTCTTGATGTATCATAGTCTTCTTTATCTTTACTCTTTTTACATTATTTTTTGGCACCCTTTGGATTTCTCTCTTGTGAGTTTCTTTTTAAGACCATGGATAGGACCTGACACTCTTCATAAAAAACCATATTTTGTATACCTCATTTTTTGTCATATACATAATTTTCGGCACCCTCGTGGATTTCTCTTTTATGAAGTTGTAGTGTAAGACTGCAGATAGGACCCAATTCTCCTCATAAAATTAATATTTGTTCATATTTTTACATCCTTATTCTCAAACTTTAGATTTTTATTCTTTTTAGATAAAATTTGCACAATAATCTATATTATCATGTTTTACTCTATTTGCCTCATTCTTATGATAAGGAATCACACTTTACTGTAATTATATCCCTTTTTACCTTTTGTCACTTTTTTTTTGCAATTTGAAGTAATTTAAATTGTTCCATGTGTCACTCCTATTGATTTCCCCTTTCTTTCACTCCACATTGGAAAAAATAAGGTTGAATTCAAGATAGCACTTTTATTTCATCTAGATTTATGAGACTCTTAAACCCCATGCTCTTTGAAGTTTCTCTCTCTTAGCAACCTTGTCCCAAGTATTCAAATGAAATTAATATTTAGCACCCATGTTTGGTTTTATAAATCCAAATGCAAGAGGAATATAAAAATCCATCAAGAAATTTAAAAACCAAATCACTTGAAATAAAAGGCAATGATATCTAAAAAGTAACATACATATCATAAAAGTCAACATTACATCAAAAGACATGATTACAAGCACATCTCCTATCTCTAATCAAAGCTCAAACTCCATAGTTGGCCTCACATAGAGCTAAGGTCCTTTAGGGTGTGGTAGGCTAGTAGATTGTAATATGGGAACTCAATAAACTTTATGGTGCTACCTACTTTCTCATGCAAGTACCTAGTCTTCATAGTAGACTGACAGCTCTGTAAGGGGTCCTAAGGAATAGGGAACATGTTGTAGGAAGGTAGGTCAATTTTATTTTTCATACATATAGATTTAATGGGATGATCTATATGTGATCTATGAATTTGACTCAAGATATGATGGTTAGTATGGTGTTAGTTCCCAAATAAAAACAAAGTGAAATAAACACAATAATAACATAACATCTCTAGGCCTAGACACTAGGGAGAGATTAGTTAACAAAATAAAATGGCAAACACAACTAAAAATCAAGGAATAAAATACAAGAGTTATTTCACCTTCATTGGATGCTTCAAATGCCTTTGTAGTAGTGGCTTGCTTGGCTTGTGCTCATGAAGTCCTTGGCAATAGAAGTTTGGCTACCTCCATCTCTCTTTGGCACCTTGTGGCTTGTGGCTTGGCTTGGATTGGAATAAATTTGGCATGGTAACACTAATTTCTTGAATCTTTTAGAACCAATCCTGCATTATAACTTTGCACAAATTAATCTTAGAAATGATGTTGTGAGGCCTCCTATTTATAGATTTTTGGATTTGATCATAATCAACCTCAACCATCCATCTCAAGATTGAGATGTGTGGTTGAGAATTAATTTAAATTTTTGGAATTAAGTTTTTAATTATCCTCATCATGACATTATAAGAAGGGGAAATTAAGAGGCATTTATGGCATCATGGAGGGTTTTGATGAGGAATAGAGGGCATGAATCTTGATATTTAAGGCATTTATGGCCTAGGGATGTCTTCCTAAGAAATGAGGTCACTTGATGATGTAGATATTTCATATTCATTTCTAAAAACAAGTATTCAACAAGTTTCCATATAATTATTAATTATGCCTTGATTTGGGTTAATTAGCTCTTAAACATGATTAAGCACTTTATGCACAAATTATTCAAATTAATCAGAATGCCTTTTTATTTGTCCTAAATTTTAATAGATTGAAATTAGATGTCACTATCAGATGTATTAGATGTGTATTCCCATTTAGGATGTTTCCAACAACAAATAAAAAAGACATGAGTCTTGTAAAAAATATTTGATAGGAAAGAGCAGTCTAGAGCACATGGGTATAAAATTGGCATTTTGACTCAAAATAAACTGATCAAAGTTAGCTTACCCATAAATTGCATTGCCCTATTTAGGGATACCCTGGTCAAAATCAGCACTTGAATATTTTAGTTTCACATCATTTAGCATGTTTTAGTGTTTTTAGGCCAAATTATGCATTTTTGGTGGAAATTGGTCAAAAGCATGCTTGGAGGTTATCGGTGGCTAGTTTTAGGTGTCTACAATTTGCCCCTATTTGGGAAGATGTTGAAAATTGTAGGCAAAGCAATGTCTTCTAAAATAATAAGAGATGGAGTGTATGCTAAAAATAATATGATGGTTGAAGAGCAAAGCTCCAAATGGTGTTTGGAAAGCCTATGATGATGCCCCCTCGAGGGAGTGGCCATCATACTTGTTGATGGATGGTCCCTCAAAAATAAATAAGAAGAAAGGTGGAATTAATCCATGCTTTGAGATTAATCCAAATGAGAAAATGCTTGCATGCATTGATGTAAAAATGATACTAATTTTCCCAAAGGTAGTTATAATCAGGATTAAAAGTCAAAATAATGATTTTCCCATAGATAGTTATAATCATTAAGAGGACCTAGATTGGTTAAAGATGATTGTGCCTCAGTTAGGCTTGATTAGCAAGCATAACTCAAGGATATAACCTAGAATATATATTAAAGATGAGCAGGTGTAAAGTGATGAAATAGATGAATAAAAGAATAAGATTGATTAGTGTGAATGATTCAATTATACCTGTGAATGAGGAGCTGCTCATCTTGATTAACAATGATACAACTAGAATGGTTAATAGTTTATATTGATTAAGGTGGGTGGGAGGATTTACCAATGTGCCAAAGAGAAACTTTTGTAGCTCCATTGATTATAGACCTTCTTGAAGCTGATTTTTATTGTAGCATGTGATGGTAGGATTCATGATAGAACACCATAAAGACTTGGCCAAAATATGTATAAGGACTGATTCTAGATCTAATAAACACTCAAAAAAATAATGCACTAATGATAAAAACCATGATGACAATATTAATGGATGAATATGGATAGACTCAATAATAATGTGTGCAAGGAATCACCTAATGAACACATATAGACTAATTCGAGGCAACAATGCTGAAAGCAAACAAATAGGCAATCAAATAAACAAATAAATAACCTGAAATAAACAAATAAACTAAAATCCTAAAAACAAAAGCAAAAGAAAGCATCTTAATAATGATAATGCCCTAGTAAGGCAAATTGAGGATAACTGACTAAGCTTAGACAGGATAAATGTTTTTTTATATTTTGAAATATTATGAATGTTTTTGGAATTTTGGGGCATCTTAACTCATTAGAGAATGATAAGATTATTACTCATAAAATGGTGAGAGTGTTTGGCTTAGGTTGCTCAAAAAATGATGAGAGCGTATAGAAAGGGGGACTGAGGTGACCTCAACATGAATTGAGCATGACCCACATAGTTCTAAAATGACCTTAAGTCATAGTAATTCCATCTACATAAAAGGTGGGGAAAAACCAACTAGGTCCCAACAAGTTCTCAAATCTGGCAAATGGCCAGTCAAATGAAAGTAGTAATGGCAAGGTGATGCGTCAATGCATGATAAACAAGTTTTGCCCCTAGTTTTCCCATAAGAGATTATAACTAGGATACAACAACATAGGTCAATGATACTTATTTTCCCATAAGTGGTTATAATTAGTAGCAAGACTGTTGAAACACTAATTTTCCCATAGGTTGTTATAATTAGGCTCACATAAACAAGTTTGATATAGGATGGAAATTAAAATATATCTTGCCATATCAATTGTCACACTACTTTCATAAACTATCATTATAAACACGGATTGGATTGATTATTGAAACTTGATTGGAATCCCCCCATAAAAGGTGTAGGAAGAACCAAGTGAACCAAGATCAAAACATGATTAGGTAGGATGACTAAAAATAATCTTTGGTCTAGATAGGAATGGAATGATAGGATGGTATGGTCTTGCTAAGGATGATGGTTTGTGATAGACTAGATAAAATGGTAAGAATATTTCCCCCAAGTGATGGGGTAAATGGTTGGGATCTAAAATAATGGAAATGGCAATGTCAGATGATATGGTACATGTTTTTGGCATGGGTGTGGTTTTTGATTCTATTGTTCATGTTGATGGGGAGATGCATGTCCTAATAAAAAAATGATACAAATAGAATACTCGATCATGTTAATTGCTAGCCCACACCTCATTTGAATAACTTCTATATCAAGAATGGCCTACAGATTTGGTTGTTAAGAATGTTATTGTGATCTTCATTGGTCATTGATTTTGATTCCTTGAAACATTGAGACAAGGTATATTTATTGCTTTTGCAAAGAAAAGTGTAACCATGGATGGTAAATAGGGAAAAATAATGGATGGTAGGTTTGACTATGAAATAGAATGGTAGATGATAATGGAATGTATAATGGTGAGAAAATAAATGAAGATCAGGACTTGCAGTCACACATAATGTTGTTGATGTCAGATTTGACATAATTTTAGTTATGGTAGGGCTGAAGACTTGTTCTCTTGATAGGACCATAAAATTTTTTTATTGTTTAGGCCTGGGAGTACCTACCATCTTATTAGGCTATAGATACGAAGCTATTTTGATTTGATCTTTGATTTTATCTTCATCAAGTAGTGAAGAACTTTTGTGCTCAGCTATTGGTGCCTCAATGAGGTTTTCACCAATGAAGTTGTCTTGATTATCCCATAGCACCTTTGAGAAGGTTTCACTAAGGAATATCGACTTTTGATTTTGATTATCTTCTAGTACTTTTGGAAAAAAATTAGTAAAAGATGTTGAGTTCTAACTTGGATTGTCCTATAGCACCTTTGAAAAGGTTTCATTAGGAGAGTGTTCTTCTACTACATGAATGTTGTCTTGGCCTCTTTTCTCTTCTTCAAATTCTATGTCACCATGGATGCAGTTCAACAAAGTGTGATTTTGTCAATCCCAATCGACACTTGTGGGAGATGGAATGTCAATAATATGGATATTTTGGTTAATGGTAATGGACTATGGAATGGTAATGGAATGGGGAGGGGTTATACAATCCTCGTAGAAGATACTAAGATAACTTGTATTGAAGCTAAAGTACTCACCTTCAAAAATCATATAAACATCACAAATGTATTCAAATTGATCTATGAGGCATGCATGACCAATGTTGTAATACTCATGAACATATTTTGTATCTAAATCTGATTTTAACTCAAGGGACTCTGAATTTGATGTTGAGACTAATGTTGATTCTAATTCTGATGTTAACTATGATGTCAGTCTAAGAGTAAAACTTGACTCTAACTCTAATTCTTCATATAATGGGTACTCTATTACAATGATGTCTTGTTGAATATTTGGTATTGGATAAGTAACAACCTATAATGGCATGATGGGCTCCACAAAGACTAGTTTGTCAAAGTGAGACTCTTCTAGGATGGGAAAAAGCTCAAGAGATAACTCCTTAGAGACTGGCTTGTCAATAGGAGGCTATTGAAAAATAAGCATATGGTTGAGGTAATTATTTTTTCAAAGGTGGTTATAATCATTAAGAAGTGACTCAGCAAAGATTGGCTCATCATAGTGAGATTCCTCAACAACTGGTATAGAATCAATAGGCAATTTATCATAGGCTAACTTATCACAAGTGGTTGGTTCAACAAAAACATCTTGGATTGGTTACTTATTTTGTCCTTGGTTTCTAATGAGTTAGAAAATAGTAGTTTTGAACATAGCTTGGTCTGTGAATGATTGGATCAATTAAGGTTTGGTTGGGATTGGTATTGGAGGAAGAATGGCTTGTGGTTGGATAATGGTAGGGCATTGGGGAGCATGATTTCTTGCATGAGCCAAAGGACAAGGTCTTGAGATAGTAACAATAGGGTGTTGTGGGGATTGATTGCCCACACAAGCTAAAGGATGGGGTCCTGGTATAGACATGGTATTCCTTGGATATTTTGGAGCTTGATAGCTTGTATAATCCAAAAGAGGATTATGGGTAGCCGATGATCAAATAGCAAAAGCACATCATGAAACTTGATTATTGGCATAAGCAAATGCATCCAAGTCTTCCTCATAAACCATATCATCCCAGTCATGAGTTAGATCATAAGTTGGTTCTTGACTATGTTCCATGTACTAATTTTTGTAAAGAGGGTACATATCCATATCCTAAATAATATTATATGCAGTTGGGTCTTTAAAGTCCTCCTCACAAGCCTCTTCATACCAATCAAGGTCTCGAGTTGGATCATAAGTTGTTTCATGACTTTGTTCCTATGAATGATTAATATTAGGAAGATATAAATCTATCTCACAAACCATATTAGCATCATTGGGGTCTTGAAAAAATTCATAAAAGTCATTTTGTGTAGCCATTTTATTATAAGTTAGATTGTAAGTGACTCCACTATAAGTGTATCTAGACATATCCATGTAAATGATGAAATCTCTAAAACAAAAAGGCTTAGAGTTTTACAAACTCTAAAAAATGATCCAAAGGACAAATGGTTTAAACTTGGTCCAACTTGGTTGAAGGGGTGGAGTTGTATATCAAATTTGGTTTGAAAGTGGAGTTGTATCTCTAAAATGGTTTTTGCTAAGATTTGGCATAAAATAGTCTAACATCAAATGTCAAATGTCAAATATAATATGCAAAAAAGGTCAAGTGTTTGAATAAAAACTAGCATGTCAAAGGTCTAGGTCAAAGTGTTCCAAACAAGGTCTAAACTAGGAAAGGGAAAAGTTGAGTTACTAGGTCTTTTGTCCAAACGTAGAGTCAAAAGCTAGGCTCAAAAAAATAGGCATGATGTGATTTGATTTAATCTAAAAATTTTGGAAACAACTTTGAAATAGACCCGACACACAGAATCAAACATAAACATGATCAATTGGTATAAGGCATAAGACAAAAGGCTCTTTGAAAAAGGTTGTGTTCTCCTAGATAAAGGCACAAACAATGATGAGGATAGACATTAAACAAACAAACCATCAATAGTTTTTAAATTTAGATAATCGATTAACCAAAGTTATGCAACTCAAAAGAGAAATATCTATGTATCAACTCCATGAATTAAGGTCTAAACAAAATCAATCAATGTTTGAATCCAAAATTGACAAGGCTAATTGAAAACTCAATGATGACAACTAGGTTTTGACCAAAAAAGCTAGACAAGATTGGACAGCATGATGGCATAATACAAAGGTCTAAATGGTATACATGACATGGTTTGAAACAATGATTTTGATATAATGGTAAACAAGTTTTGAAATAAATTGAGTAGCCTAATGATGTAAGCATGCTCGAATGATGTGGTCAATGTTATGTTTCAAAGACTTTTTTAAAAAAAGGCTCAAAATGTTTTGACATGATTTGGGAAACATGACACTAACTTCCTCAACTCAAATACATTTTTTTGACATGGCTTATGAACAAACAAATAAGTTTTAATCTCAAAACATACCAAGCAAAAATGACCAAAATACACTAAGTATAATCGTCCAAATCCTGATAAGGGTATAGAAAAATGGGGTTGACTAAAACTAGCATGGTTTCAATCATTCTAGGGGAATCAATTGCACAATGAATTTCACATCAATAATTCAAAAGAAAAGAACAAAAATTGTGTGACCACAACATTGGCTAGTTGTAAAAAAGTCTAGTCCTTTTTACAACCATTACATTCTATCGTTTGCTCAGTGTAGTGTGATGTCTAAATGTAGATATGTCCCATGTGAAACTCTAAAGGAGTAAGTGAAGTCAATGTCAGGAGGTGAAACCCTAGGTCAAATATTCCCTAAAGAACTCATGAGAGGTAATGATGTCTCCCTTGTAAGCCAAGTTTGCATGAAAATAAAAGACTAATAGAAATACTTTAGGGTCATTTTTAAGGTCACCCAAACTTTGACAAGTTTTTGGGGAGCGCTTTAGATGACATTCTTTCTAAGCCTTGGACTAGGATTTTTGAAATAGGAATGGTGCTTTTGACTCCAAGGGTTCCTTAAAGGGGACAAATTGAAGAGCATACATGAAACACCCCTCTTTTTGCTAAACAAAATTAATCTAATCAAGTATTGTAAACAAAAAAAATTGATAAATGTGTTCAATTTCAAACCTAAATGAAATGTTTGGTTGTCTTCATTTGACCCCTTGGTCTTAGTTGTAAACTTTGAAAATATTTACCAAAAACATCTAAAAATTCTTTGTTAAACACCAAAACAAGGTTCCTAATCAAATTTTAAGCATGAAAAGGTGATTTAAACACATGTTTTAAGCAAATTTTAAACTTGGTCCTATAGCAAAATTATTAACATGTCCTTTAACTTTGAATCTCTTTTGAGTTAGAAACAAAAATCTTTGGAAAAGTAACTCTCAAGTCTATGTTTTTTTGAAAAACATAGTGATCAACATTAGTTAATGACACCAAGTCAATTACTCTGGCTAACCAAAATCTAATCAATGTAGGTTTTGCTAACTGATGTCAGTTAAGCAGGTAATCAATGTCAGTATTTCTATCGACATCGGTTACTGTGTAAAAATTATGGCAACCAAAAATGGCAAAATAAAGTTAGAAAATCAATTTGCAAGAGTTTTAAGAGCTCAAATAAATATTTTAGATTTACAAAAGGATCTCCTTCATGTGTGGGATGTGTCTAGTCCCACAGGGCGTGCCATTATGTGATCTAGGAATTTGACTCAAGAGAGGATGGTTAGTATGGTGTTAGTTCCAAAATGAAAATAAAGAGAAACACACTAATAGCATAACATCTCTAGGCCTAGACACTAGGGAGAGCTTAGTTAACAAAATAAAATGACAAACACAACTAAAAAGCAAGGAATCAAATACAAGAGTTCCTTCACCTTCTTTGGATGCTCCAAATGCCTTTATAGTAGTGGCTTGCTCAACTTGTGCTCATGAAGTCCTTAGCAATGGAAGCTTGGCTACCTCCATATCTCTTCAGTACCTTGTGGCTTGGCTTGGCTTGGAATCAATTTGGCATGGTAACACTAATTTCTTGAAGCTTTTAGAACCAATCCTGCATTATAACTTTGCACAAATTAAGCTTAGAAATGAGGTTGTGAGGCCTCCTATTTATATATTTTTGGATTTGATCATAATCAACCTCAACCATCCATCTCAAGATTGAGATGTATGGTTGAGGATTTTTTATAATTTTTGGAATTAATTTTTTGATTATCCTCATCATGACATTGGAAGGAGAAATTAAGAGTTATGGAGGGCATCATGGAGGGATTTGATGAGGCATGGAGGGCATGAATCTTGATATTTATGGCATTTATGGCCTAGGGATGTCTTCCCAAGAAATGAGGTCACCTAATGATGAAAATATTCCATATTAATTTATAAAAACAAGTATTCAACAAGTTTCCATTGAATTATTAATTATGCATTGATTTGGGTTAATTAGCTCTTAAACATGATTAAGCACTTTATGCACAAATTACTCAAATTGATCAGAATGACTTATTATTAGTCCTAAATTTGACTAGATTGGAATTAGAAGTCATTATTAGATGTGTTGGATGTGTATTCCCATTTAGTATATTTCCAACAACAAATAATAAAGGCACAAGTCTTGTGTAAAATATATGATAGGAAAGAGCAGTCCAAAGCACATGGGTGCAAAATTGGCATTTTGACTTGAAATGAACTAATCAAAGTTAACTTTCCCATAAATTGCATGGCCTCATCTAGGGATACCCTGGCCAAAATCAGCACTTGAATATGTTAGTTTCACATCATTTAGCATTTTTTAGTGTTTTTAGGCCAAATTGTGCATTTTGGGTGGAAATTGGTCAAAAGCCTAGTTGGAGGTTATTGATGGCCAGTTTTAGGTGTCTACACTATATACTTCATTTGTTAACCTAAGATTTGTGTAGCTAAGATAAGTTCTTAAGAGTCCTTAAGGTTTAAATTCCTCTTGTTTTGACAAACATAATTTGAGTGTCTTGACTTTGATAAAGAGTTCCTCTACCTTAGTTTTTCCTTCATTCTCCCCTCCACCCATTTCATTTCCCCCCTTGATAGGAAAATTATGATTCCAAATCTATTTTCCATTCTTATTTAGTTCCTTCTTCATCTCTTAAAAAAATGCTAGCACTACCTTGTTCCAGTTTTATCTATCCTTGAGCAAACAACATGTTTGAGTAAATATGGATTACATTTTTATTTTTCACCATGATTTTACATTCCTAGACTTATCTTACTTTCCTTTTTACCATTTTTCATTTGTTTTACTATCCTTTTATTATGGACACTTGAGTTCATACCTTTTTTTTCATTTTTGAGTGAGGTTGGCTTGTTACTTCTCACTCGACAATGTTTTTTTCCCTTTTATGCACCTTTTTCCATTGTTGATTGAGATAAGGATTATTACTGCTCACTCATCAATGTTGTTTTATCATTTTGTTTCTTCTTTTACCATTTATGTTTGATTACCATCCTGTTTGACATGTATCCTTGGTTTAACTTGGTGTGTTTTCCTTTATTACTCAAGGATATCTTGTTTGAGTTTTTTGGTCTTTAGTAGCCTTGGCTTTTCAGTTACCTAATTTAATCTTTTTGTTTGGCTTGGTCATTTGGTCTAACATAGCACTTGTCACCCTAGATTTAAAAATTTCCCAAGTACATCATATCCTCATAACACCAACTATCTTGGACTTTTTTGTTGTTTGTTTGTTTTTGTTTTTTAGTTTTGTATTCATGGGTTTATTGAAAGTAGTCTCTGTAACCTACACAATCAAAAAAATAACACAAAAAAAACCATCCCATGATAAAGGTAAGTCAAGGTATGCATAACATTTGAATTTTAGTTATTTACTTTTTAGTCATTTATTTTCAATTATTTTTATTTTAAAATATTGTAACCTTTTTTTATCCTTAGAATTATGTGTCCTATTATTTCTCAAACCACCATCTCCTAATGTACCTTAGTGACACATTATGAGTTTTTAGTGGGGCATACATATACACATAATATTTTAAACCTTTTATCAAATATTAATTGTTTACATCTTTTAGGAACCCATTGAGACTCAATTTCTCTGAGTGTGTCCCTTAAGGGGTACACTAAGAAAGGAGTGGATAGAACTTTGGTGCTTCATAGGATTATTGTCCCTTATTGCCACAATATTACTAATCCAACCAAATCTTAAAACCATTCCCTAAGATATTACTCCTCCCTTGCACACTCCTCTAGTCTTTTTCCTCTTTCCATCCCTCTTTTCCTCACCTTGATCCCCTTTTACCAATTGATTGTACTAGGTCGAATAGGTTGACCCTATAAAATTTTCAGCCTTCGATTAATTTATAGGGTCAATTGGGTCAACCTTATACTGATTTTGGGTGTTTTTCACTTGGATTTTTATTATCCCTTTGGTCAACCAAGTTTTGGACCTAGTGATTTATCTCTTGAAAACATACAGGTTCAACTCAATTGAACTTGTATAGCCAACATATTTACAAGGATTTATGGTTAGATAGACCTATAAATACAAGATATTTTCATCATTATTTCAATATGCAATAAAGAGTTATTATTAACTTGTGCTTTTTTACAATATGCTCTTCCACCATTCTACTTGAGGAGTCTTATCTTAGGGTTTCTACTTTGATAATCTAGTCTTATGGATACATCTTGAATCTTTTAATCTTTCTTATTTATCCCTATAAACCACAACAACCTCTTGCGAAGCCCCTTTGGCCAATGAAGATATTGAGTCTCGACAAGTTCACATTTAGGTAAGTATATTCTAACTTTGTTATCCTCTATTTAGTAGATAAAAGTAGCATAAGTATTGGTTCAAATAATATTACTTTTAATATTCCATATATTAAGGTCTTACTCATACTTAGCTTAATTGAGATTATCCTATACATGTTTTGATTTCTTTAATAATACGTAGTGTTGTGCCACAAGTTTTTGTGTGCACTAGATTAAATTTACTTTCTTGTTTATTAGAATAGAGTGAACATTAAACCTATGAATATTTTAGGGTTATTTCATGATTTTATTATACTATAGGCTTTTCTTCCTATCAAGGTTTATTGTGACAAGTGATCCCCTAATCGTGTCTAATGGATTCCCATATTGATCATGTTCCTGCTTAACAAATGTATTCTCAAATGGAAGTGTAGGTATACTATATCTTATCTGAGACAGGATTGATTTATAAGAATGATTAATTTATAAATCCATACATATAAAACCTTGTTTCTCATACAATATATTTTTATCTTATTCTTTATATCTTCACACACTTCTATCCCTCTCAAACTACCTTATAGACTTCTTCGCTCAACTAGGTCTCTTCAAGACTGATTAGGTTATATGACCTTGATCGTCATACATATAACCTCTATAAAATATTCATAATTTTTCCTATACACTCCTTTTATGGTATAAAATACCTTATTATACTTACCAATGTATTATTTTATGTGTTTTCACTCTCCACTCACCAAAAGGCCTAAAACTACCTTATATTTATACAAGTCTCTTGTTCATATCCTTCTTAGTTAGCCAAAAACCATTACCCTCTTAGGTCATCCATGGAATACATCTTAGGAAATATCATAAACATTAATAAAATATGATTTGAGTCCTTTTAGGTCTGACATACCTCAATTAGTCCTCATTTCATCTTTAGGTCTCATGGATACCTAATTCCATTAGGTCTACTTTAGGACATGTTACACTCTGCCTTCCTTAGAACACTTTAAAACTTCACACATGGAAGTAACATATCATAAAAAAATAAAATAAACATATATTAACCTCATATATTCTCCATAACACCTTTTAATTCCAATCACTACTTGAAACAGTTCACAATTAGGTTTGTGCATACCCATAAAGTCTATCTTAAAATAATAAAGATAAAACACCAATTGGATAAACAACCATGTCAAATAATCACATATTAAAAAACATCATGACATCAAGGTCATCACAAAATTAATTATATACTTTAACTCAGTGTATACATGCTCAAAATCTTCTCTACAAAATGCTCATTTTGAACTGCCAACTAGCCTCAAAATACAGTCATGGAAACTTAAAATTATGACACCTAAAAGGACATAATAAAGGAATTTAAATTAATTAATATGATATTAAAACATCCTCAAAACAACCTCCAATAAAAATATCATAATATTTAATGGCAATCATTGGTCTTGTAGACCAATTTGTTAACATTTTCTGTCATACACCTCACTCAGCTAATCAAGCCATTTTGGATTCAACATTTTCAATACATTAACTGAGTATCAAACCTTATAAAAAGCATGTATAGGTAAAAAAATTCAAAAATAGAAACACCATGTACATTATATGCTTCAACTCAGGGCATAGAGTCTCAAACTTATCACTGCAACTTGCTTACCTAGAACTATCAGTTTGCCTTGAAGCACAGTCATGGTGACAATGACCTTCAATCACCTATATGACCATTTATACAAAATAATGATGCATGTGGATGATATTATGAGATAATTATACCATTATTAGATATAAATATAATATGTTCAAATAGAAATATTGATCTTTTAGACCAATTTTATAATCTTGTACCCCACTGTCTCATTTGAAACAAATAGGTCAAATTATGAGCAACAATTCCATCATATACACTAACTTCTAAAACTTATATCCAACATGAAAATATATTAAAAGTATTGAAAAATGTCTCCATGAACTTTTATTCATCCTTAATCCATGATAACACATCCCTAATCATCTTATCATTGTTGCCTAGGTTTCTCATTGTTTTCACCATTAGGTCTTTTAGTGATCAATCAACTTGGATGACCAAGTTGAGTTGTGTTCATAAAACATAGCCCCTCATTATAGAAAATAATGCATATAACTTTGATCTAGGACCCTTACCCATCTATCATGAATATCTTAGGTTCCCATGTAGAGGTTATGCATGCCAATAAACACTTTAAAGTCCTTTTCAGGTTGAGAACCCTTCATGTTGTGCACTCGAGAGATCTTAAAACACTTTTTTAAGACTAAACCTTCAAAATTTGACCTAAAACTAGGTAAAAACACATAAGATAATATATCACACCACTAATAATTCTTACATGTTCATTCTTATCTTGAAATCTAAATCTCATACCTCATTTGGCCACCATCTCTCTCTTTGTTTGCTTAAACCTTGACCTGCAAACCACATTAGGCCTTGAAACTAAACTTCATACCTCTTTCGATGTGCTCTCCACCCCACTCACATACTCAAGTAACCTATATCATTCTCAAACACTAATTTACATCTTTCATAGGCCTTGACAATATATCATGATGCCTCATTAAGCCAATCAAGGTTTTGAAGTGGTCTAGTTGCATATTAGGTCTATAGGTCCTACCCTTATAGGCTCACCTTGAAACTCACGTGAGTGATCCAACACATAATATATCCATTCATGCATGTGTTCACTCATCTTACCAAGCCATCATACACACACCTTCTCACAAGGTCTCTTCATGTCATGACTAGGATTCTCGAGCACTTAAAACTTGACAACTAACCTTGAAACACTCCTTGATGCTTATACACCTTGATCACATGTCATACATGATATTTAAATAATTCCATACCTCTAAATGATGCTATAAAACAATAATAGTCATCAAACAACATTTTCACACCACTACAGCAATCTTGACAATAGCCAATAGGAGAATCATTAGGTTACCTTCATGTCATATGGTTTCCTTGTCACATCAAGCACACAAGCTCATGTCTCATAGACCTATTCACCATGAATCTTCACCAAATGCATCTTGACATCAATATCATCAACCTTGACATCAAATGACATCAACCTTGACATCAATGACAATACTTCTCAATAAACTCCCTCTTTATCATTGATGGTAAAACATTCTTCAATCTAATCACTCTCATCTCCCCTAATCTAGTCAATCTTATTTTTTGAACTTTCTCCCCCTTTGAAATTAATGAAAAATGGTATTCTATAAACTACCATCTATAACTACACCTTCTTGTAATAGGATCTCAACACAGAATATGAAACATTACAGAAACATGCTTCATGCATGCCTCATTGAAATGAACTCAGATTATATTTCCACTTATCAACACAGATCAAGCTCAATCAACAACATGAATAGTTCCCCCTCAAACCAAGCATCCACTATGTTTATGCTGATTGAATAGTGTCTCCATGAAGCCTTAATTGAGTCACCTCTTTCCATAGAAAACTAAAATAACACAAATTTACTAAATTCCCATATCTCCATGCTCTCACAAGATTGAATATCCTTCAATATCTTTTTAGACTTGATTAGCACTATAGTCTTGACCTCTGCATAAACCATTTGATCATAAATATGATCTAATAATAGATATTCCTAACTTGATTTTTCATTTGAGGTATGTTATACCATAGTAAACATTCCATTTGAGGTTGTAGACTAATCATGACTAACCTTTAATATCTTTAGTTTCCACACATTCATTTGCCTTCTCTCTTTCACTCTAGGGCTTCAAACCTCTTATTTTGACTTGATGACCTTCTAAATATATTAGGGAAGAATATTTAAATATGTACCACATTTTTAAAACTATATCAAACAACCTTATACATACCTCTTGACTGGTATGAATTATGAATCCTTCCATAGTCGCATGAGTACTCATTCTTAAAGGGTCTTCTACACTCTATTGTTCTATGACCAAACTGACTACATACAAAATAGTAACCATTGAATTAAATATCATACCTCATAGCATTAGGATGTTTGATAGGTATTTTCATGTTGACCTTCTTGTCTTCATTATATTTCTTCTTAACTTGAGCTGCCACATTTTGGTCTTCTTTGAAACCAAGACCTATCTTATCACTTGCAGAGTTTTGAATAATCAGGATGTAATCTAGAGCCTCAATGCTCTTTTCAAACTTCACAAAGGACTCTACCTTGATATAAGCTTGATACAACTAAAATTTTAAGGATTCCACTTCAATTTCATATCTGGTGCATTTTTCCTCTTTAGATTTTAAGCTAGTAGTGACTATCTCCATATATGTTTCACTCTGATTGATGATATCATCATACTCTTTAGATGTGTTACTCAATCTCTCCTCAAACAAACCAATGTTATCTTCATAGCCATTAACTAATGATCTTAGTTTGTGATTCTTTCTTCTTTTTAATTTTAACTCCTCTAGGGTACTTACCAATTATGCCTCAAGGTTCACATCAGCTTTTTATTCATCTAATTCTATGTCAACCATAAGGCCTTTTCCATTGGATCAACCTTCATTGTCTGATTCTATGGCCATGAATAAGGTTTAATTATTGTAATGTTCAAGTTCATTATTGACATCATCACTATTGGATGTATTTATGTCACTTACATCAGATGAGTTATTATCTTCTTTGGTGTATAAACTTCTCTCATTATTGAATGACCTTTTCCTACCCTCATAATTTCTCAAATCTTTCTTGTTTTTGTCAGGATTATAGATATTCCTATCATCTCCATGATATTCAAAATATTCTTCATCACGCTTAGTTTTATCCTTGTTAGGACACTTGGATGCAAAGTGACAAATCTTACCATAACTGAAACATTTGAAAGGAAACTTACCCTTGTACTTACTAGATCCAAACTTAAACTTCCTAGAAACCATTGTTATTATTTCATCATCATAAACATCTAAACATTCCTCATTCTTGAAAATTTTGTATTTTTAATTCTTCTCAATTTGAAATATTTTTCCTTTTTGGGAGGTCTTCCTTCATTTGTTCTCATCACATAGGTAGTCAAAATGACATGAATCCCATCTATTTCAATCTTATCTAAATCTTGCATCTCTTCTATTGAAAATACCTTAAAATCAAACTTAAGAGTTAGTTTGATCTCATTAATTTTTTTAAAACTATAGATTCTTTCACTTATTCTCCTAATCCTCTAATGGCATTAACAACTTCATCAACCTTCGATATGTAAGATGAAATTATTTCATCTTCACTCATCTTTAAACTTTCAAATTATCTTTGGTGGGTCTACAACTTGGCCATATTGACCTTGGAATCTCCTTCATAAATAGTCTTAAATTTGTCCCATATATCTTTATCTGATACACAATGCATCACATTTAGAAGCTCTACCTCTGATAAGCCACAAAGAATGGCATTCATTGCCTTAGATTTGTTTTTACTAGCCTTCTTACCTATTATAATAGTTGGTGGAATAGGAAGTGTACTATAGCCATTCACAACTAATTATCAAATATCATGACCTCAAGACATCACATATATATTCATCCTATCATTCCAAAAGGCATAATTAGATCCATTGAATAATGAAGCCTTATTGGTAAAGAAACCACCTTGAGCTTGCTAACTAGCCATCCTTGCTTCTAGGATCTCCTTTCAGCTTTTAGACCTACTTCAAAGGATCAATATCTGATACCAACTTTTGGAAGAAAAATTATTGATAGAGGAGTGAATAAATCTTTAAAAACTTTCTTATCAATTTCACTTAATCAATCATAGACCATTCAAACAAGTAAATAGATCTAGCATGTATAAACACCTATCCACATAAGCATGAAACATAAGAACACATCACATATGTGAGAAACCCTCAAGAGGAATAAAATACACTGATGTCTACAAATGGACTACATTAATATAAGATAAACACCAAATTTAGTGAAGCACGAACTTCACATGAAGCACCAACCTCAACTAGCTAAGCATCAACTTAGCTAGGCTTTAGTAAGCACCAACTTGCAAGGAGGCACCAACCCCTTAGATGACTCAGAATAAACTCAACCACTTGAAACCTTTGATCATATTTATAACGCCTTTTTCTCATACAAAAAATTATGATCTTATTCTTATACTCTTCACACACTTTTATCCCTCTTAAACTGCCTTCTAGGCTTCTTCACTCAATTAGGTCTCTTCAATACTAATTAGGTCATGTGACCTTGATGCTCATACATAAAACCTCTATAAAATACTCATAACTATTCCTATAAACTTATATTATGGTCTAAAATACCTTATTATACTTACCAATATAATATTTTATTTTCTTGCACTCTCCACTTACCAAAAGTCCTAAAAATTCCTTGTATTTATACAAGTCTCTTATTCATATCCTTCTTGGTCGGCCAAACACCATTACCCTATTAGGTCTCTTCAAGATTGATTAGGTCATGTGACCTTGATACTCATACATAAAACCTCTATAAAATATTCATAACTATTCCTATAAACTTATCTTATGGTCTAAAATACCTTATTATACTTACCAATGTACTATTTTATTTGCTTGCACTCTCCACTTACCAAAAGGCCTAAAATTGCCTTGTATTTATACAAGTCTCTTATTCATATCCTTCCTAGTTAGCCAAACACCCTTACCCTATTAGGTCATCCATGTAATATATATTATAACATCTCACAAATGTTAATAAAATGTGATTGAGTCCTTTTAGGTTTAACATACCTCAATTAGGCCTCATTTCATCTTTAGGTCTAATGGAGACCTAATTCCATTAGGTTTATTTTAGGACACATTACACTTTTCCTTCCTTAGAAAATTTTTAAACTCTAAAAATGTAAGATAAAACAATAAAATATACCTATACTAATCTTATATAGGCTCTATAACACCTTTCAAGTCCAATCACTACTTGAAGCACACCATTAGTACTATTCACAATTATGTCTGTGCATACCTAGAAATTTTATCTTAAACTATTGAAGATAAAACACCAATTGGATAAAAAACATGGAAATAAATCACATATTAAAAAACATCATGACCATAGGGTCATCACAAACTTCATTATATACTTTAACTCAGTGTATACAAGATCAAAATTTTCTCTGCAAAATGCTCATTCTAAACTACCAACTTGCCTCAAAACACAGTCATGGAAACTCAAAATTATGACACCTAAAAGTACACAAACAAGGACTTAAAATTAATTAAAATTATATTTAAACATCTTAATAACAACCTCCATAAAAAATATCATAAGATCTAATCGCAGACATTGGTCTTTCAAACTAGTTTATTGACCTTCTCTCTCACAAACCTTACTCAATCAGTCAAGCCATTTTGGCTTCAACATTTTCACTAATTTCATTGGGTATCAAAACTTATAAAAATCATGGATATTACAAAAAAGTACAAAATATAATAAACATGTACATTATATGCTTCAACTTAGGGCATAGAGTCTCAAACTCATCACTGCAACTTGCTTACCCAGAACTCTCAGTTTACCTTGAAGCATAGTCATGGTGACAATGACCTTCAATAACCTATATGACAATTTTTAGAGACAGATTATACATGTGTATGATATTATGAGATAATTATACTATTAAATATCTAATATGGATAAATGGAAATTTTTGTCTTGTAGACCAAATTCATAATCTTTTACCTCATTGTCTCATCTAAACTGAATAGGTCAACTTATAAGCAACATTTTCATCATAACCACTAACCTAAAAAATGTATATCCAAAATTAAAATGTCTTAAAACTCTTTTTAAATGTCTATATGCACTTGGATTCATCCCTATTTTATGATAACACATCCCTAATCATCTTCTCATTGTTGCTTGGATCTCTCACTATTTTCACCATTAAGTTTGTTAGCAACTGGTAAATATGGATGACCAATTTAGTACCCATATGGGATAGAAACTATCTATAAACCACCATGGACACAAAATAAAATTCTCAACCTTTTTCCTCCATCCATTTATCAACTTTGACTTGGTCAACTTTGATTGCTACTACAAATCTTTGAGAAACTAGCACTTTCCTGTACGGTCTACTCACACACCTAAAGACTCAATCACACTTGGAGGTGCATGGGGGTGTTTAATAAAACCTAAAATCACTTAAATATCCATAACAATCCATTTTTATCACTTTATAATAACTTCTTTCACATCAGGTCACTATGAGGGTTCTTTGAGGATTTAAACCATCTTCCACTATTAGCAATCATTCATAAAGCTTAACCTCTCATTATATAAACTAATGCCTTTAAATTTGAGAAAGGACACTTACACATATATCACAAATATCTTAGGTTCCCATGCATAGGTTACACATGTCAATGAACACTTGAAATTCCTTCTCAGGCTGAGAACCCTTCATTATGTGCCCTTGAAAAATCTTAAAACACTTTTTGAAGCCTAAACCTTCAAACTTTGAACTCATACTTGGTCAACACACCTGGTAAAATATATCACACCACTTAAAATTATCACATTCTCATTATCTTTAAATCTAAATCTCATACCTCATTTGTCCACCATCTCTCTTTTTGCTCGCTTAGAGATTGACCTACAAACCACATTAGGCCTTGAAACTGACCTTCATACCTATTTCCATGTGCTCTCCACCTCAATCACGTACTAAATAAATCTCTCTCATGATCAAAAACTAATTTACATCCTTCATAGGTCTTAAAAATAGATCATAATTCCTCATTAGGCCAAGCAGGGTCTATAAGTGGTCTATTTACATACTAGGTTTGTAGGTCCTACCCCTGTAGGCTCACCTTGAGACTCACATGAGTGCTCTAATGCCTCAAATACATGCTAAATCAACCTCATACATAGATTAATGCATTTTTTCACTCATATTACCAATCCATCATACACATACCTTCTCACAAGGTTTCTTCATGTTATGACTAGGCTTCTCAAGCACTTAAAACTTGACAAGTGACCTTGAAACATTCCTTGATTCTTCTACACCTTGCTCACATGCCATAAATGTTCCTAAAAATTTTCATACCTATCAATGATGCTATCAAATAATAATATTCATTAGATATCATTCTCATACCACTATAATAATCTTGACAACAACCACTAGGACAATCATTAGGTTGCCTTCATGTTATATGGCTTCCTTATCACATCAAGCATACAAGCTCATGTCTCACAAACCTATTCACCATGCATCTTCACTAGATGCACCTTGAAATTAATTTAATCAACCTTGAAATTAAATTACATCAACATTAACATCAATGACAACACTTCTCAACATGTTTCCCTTCCATTCAAATCCACATTCCTTTCTTAAGTTATCTTATATAACTCTTGACAATTTTACATCTTCCTTATAGCCCTTTTTCTGACAATTTTGAAGTGTACATACAAGTAAAAAAATTTCTTGAAAATTTAATGTACATTTTTATTACCCTTTATCCTCTTCCATCTCCACCCAAAGTTTCATTGACCAACTCATTTGGCTTCACCACTTTCTCACCTCTTCTTCTTTCCAATGATCCCTTCATTAGGCCTATTCACCCCCACAATAAAGGAGACCCTACTGTACAGTGTTGGATGGCTTTGAAAACTCACAACTATTCTTTATCCCCTTGAATTATATGTGATTATAATTTTTTAGGAGTTTTTTATGGATAAAACTTAAGAGACATGAGTTTCTTCTAAAAACCATAGTTAGAGGACAATGACAGATCTGTATTGGTCAAGACCTCTCAAAACACCTTATATTGAAATTTTTACTTATTACAAAACCTTAAATATCTTAAATATATTTTTAATAACCCTAGACAACTCCTCCAACTATTAAATTATCTCATCTAATCTCTAAACTACTCTAATCATTGATTTACTCAAAAATCTGGCTTTTTGACAAAGTTCCACAAGGTCTGTAGTAATTGTAACTAAGTTACCTCTCTCTTCACACCACTAAACGTCTTGAAAACTCCTAGAATAGTCCATACGCAACCTTTAGTAACTCCCTTATAAATTTTGTCTTGTTCTACTGGGTAAATCCAAAGATATACCATATTTTCCATTAACTAGGGTTTTATCCCACCACACAGGCCAAGAGCATACTAATTGAATTAAATTGAATTATATTTATTTTTAAAACTTATTGACCACTCTATGAGGTCTTCCTAACTCTGATACAACTCCTCTAAAATCACTTGACTCTTAACAAAACCTCCAAACATGCAAACTTCACTTTTATTGCACTGACTGTGACACATCACATAAAATACTTAGGATGTAGGTTTTAAAATGACCTACAAAGAAATTAGATGATGAAATAAAACCTTCATATGATTAATAAACCTTAAATATTTCACTCTTACCATATTTTATCTATTAAACAAGTGTCACATTTGACAAATCTTCACTTCTTTTGACTGTCTCTTCACCATTCTCAACATAAACTTATAGCATTCTTGAAAATTACCTCTGTAACAATCTTAAAATATTATCAAAACACTATGATTCATGAAATAAACACCTAACATATGAATAATAAGGAACCTTCCACACAAAGTACTGATTCTTTATTTCTTTCTAAGATATATTTATAACATATAATCTATTTCATATTCTTGTCCTTCATGGACAAAACTGAAACTTCTTCTTTAGCTTCATTTTTCTTGTAACCTTCTTTAACCTCATAATTATTAAACTCTCTTTTAGTCTCCTATTTATGCATAATGAGTCATGAACATGTATTACAACTTTTACATTTCTCTAAGCAAGTAACTACCGACTTCCCTATTCTTAGCCACGTCCATAAATGAAGAGGCAATTACATTTCTTCTTGTTTTCTAAAGTACATTGAACTTGTAAGTTGATCATACATCCATACATATATATAAGACCACCTAAGACCTTCCTTAACTTAAAACCATCATTTACAATATACTCAACACCCACTTATCAATCTAGCCTAATTGACACTTATTCAAATTTTCAAATTCTATGTTTTGGAGGGACACACAAAAATGGCTTTAAAACCTACACACATGATCCACTAATGACTTGAAAACAACCATAAGGTCCCTAATAAACCTATAATTCCAAAACTAAACCTAAATTATCACAATAACAACTCAAATAAATTGATTTCTCAGAGTGCCAAATGATGCCTTGCATTACCTAACTAGGTTCATTTACTGATATTTCCATTTTTTATGAAACAATCAATATGACATTTACCAGTTTCTACTCATTATGTAGAAAATGTAGTGATAAATTATAAATCTAGTTTCATAAATTTAAGCTCCAAAAAATACATAATTATGACTTATAAATTAAACAACATAAAACATATTTCCCTCACAAAATAGTTCCACTAAATCAATTACAAATTTCCATATATACAATAGCTTCCTTAGGGATCAAATTTAAAATTACATAATGAATCCACAACGATATCAATGTATTAACCTATATATTACAACATAGTTTAATAATATCCAAATAGTATTGTAAAATAAGTATAAAATCAGTTCTTGTAATAATTTAGTAGCCATTAGTTTGCATCTAATACTAATTTTGAACAATTGGGTGTTTTACCTCCAACCATAAATTGTTAGTCCCTCGCACACCTCCATACTAGGATTGGCCTTACCTTTCATGAAGGGGTATGTGATGATGATATGAAAACATTCAAAACCATCTAATAATAAGTGTGATCATATGATACCTATAATATGCAACCATTCATGAATACCATAGCTATACCTATATTTACTATGACTTTAATCAAGCATGCAACCTAGAAAGTACTATAGACTGAAAATGTATACAACTATAATAATAAATAATTTATAATATTTATAATTTAATGATTCTATTTCATATTAAAATTATGTAATACTCTTTATTATCAAATAACCATCAAGACTTCCATCATTAATGATGATGAGTGATTTCTGTTCAGGCTCATAACACCCATCACTCATCATCCCTCAGGTTGAAATATTTATTATACAAGAAATCTGTATGTAAACAATGATACAAATTTATTTCTATCATTATCACACCATGTGTACATTAAAAATTAAGTGTAATTATTGCTAAAGGTAATATTTTTAAATAGTTATATGTAAAGGACTGTAATAAATCATTGTACATTATCAATATTAGAATACAAATGTTTTATACTTCATTTATAAAAAAAATATTGTAGGGGTGGAATCATATAGTTAGATATCTAATTAATGTTTTATTCACATCATGTACATATTTACATCCAAAAGTACATCAATACCACTTATTTTATCAGGTATGAAAAACCATACATAAGTTGTGACGAAATTTCATTGCATTAATGCCAACAATCAGAAATTGCATCTTAATACTTTGTTACTAATTTAAGGGCATATTAATATGAATGTTGTTCCTATTTAAATCATAGGCCTATAGGTGGTGGTACCAACTACCTACAGTTATATGATTGTCATGCTCTTTTTTATTTTAATATGCACTAATAATCAACAAATCTTGCCTACAACATATATATTTATTTCTACATTTTCAAACATTATACATAAAAGGAAAAATCCATATAATTAATTCATCATAGTATCAATTGAATTGATCTCCATTATGGTGTCTAAAAATTTCCACAATGCATATATCATGCAATACCACAACCTAATACAGTCTTACATATCCAACTTGGGTATAATAGTTTTATGTTTATCCAAACTAAATCAAATCCTTTACTTATCATAAAAACATAATATTAAAGCACAAATAATGACTAGATTCTCATTTAATATTTAAGACTTATAAATGATAATATTGATCACTAAAATTCAAGAGTATAAAGGGTGTGTGGGGGTGTGTGTGGGTGTGTAGGCTTGTGGGTGAAATCTAACTCTCGCCCTCATATCTATAGAGGGTGAAAATCTAATAATATCTCATATAAAACCAACCAAAATGATAATTAAAAGTATCTTAATGTAACCAAATTTTTTTTAACAATATGATTAATTTAACATGTAAAAACATAGATAATTTACATGTTTGTACTCAAAAATCCTCAAGATACCCATATACACTAAAAGAAAGTAAGTGATGCAAAAATTCTAACAAGGCTGAATGATAGTACAACCATTATGTTTTATTCATGTATTCTCCTAGATGGAAACTCTACAATTGCTAGAGATTTATTACATTTATCATTTATTTTACTCAATAAAATACAACCAACAAATTTAACAAAAAAGTATCAAATCCTTTTATAAAATTAAAAATCTATTTCTAAGGATTTAATGTTTTGATACATTTATGTTGCTTTATTTATGATAGTAGTGCTTTTGCTTGGTAATTATTAAATCTTTCTAACCTTCTTTATTCTTCCGATTCTCTACTATTGTGTCTCCTTTTTCATTCCTCTCTCTCCTCCATTTTTAATGTTTAAGCAATGATTTCAAACACATCACCTCTTTTCACTTTAGTCTGAATGAAGGCCATCATCCTCATTGTGAATTTAAATCCATGAAACCACTTGACCTTTGTTTTACCATAAAAATCAACCTCATGTGCACTCTCCATTAATTAACAAAGAGTTATGTATAATGCATTCATTGTTGGCCAAGAAAAAATGGGCATGTTAATTGAGTCATGTGAGCCCTTCCTTAGGGTTTCTAACATGAGTTCAAAATAAAACAAACCCTTCAAAATCTATCTCTCTCACTTTGACTTGCATGATAATCCTAATCATTATTTTTAATAATTAAGTTTCTTGACTTGTTGATAGGGTTTCATATTTGTTGATAATGACTAATTCATGTCTACCACCTATGGTGGTCAATTTTTTTGCTATTAGGTCATAAACTCTAAAAACCCAACCAATGGTTCCCATTCAATATTATTTGAAATATTTCATAATAATAATATCATATAACAAGTGATGAAACAACATATAACTTTATTCCATGCCTTAACAACATTTTTTAAGAAAATTGAAGACAACATGTTTATAGACTATAACGTCATCAATGAGGTTACAAAAACGCTAATTTTTTTATAACAAGACTCTAAATGTGCAAGTATTCATATAGACATATTATTTAAAATAATATTGTTACTCATATGCCACTCATAATAGTAGCAAATAGTATAAATGTTATACCAAGAAAAAGATAGATATGACACACAACATAGAGAAGCAAAGTATCCAAATACTAAATTCAAACATAATTCAAGAAACTATTAAACCAGATGGTACAATGTGTGTGTGCTTATTTTCATATTTCATTGCCTACTCCCAGTAATCATGATCTACCACCTTTTCCCCTATGATTCTATCCTTTAGGACTTTAATGAGATGGAAAAGATAATGGCTATCCTACATCCAGCTCATGGATGAAAAGGGTAGTTAATCCATTTTGACCATACATTTACAAACAAATGAAATAAATTAACGCAGAAGTAATGCATCTAGTATAATTGTAGTATATAATTATAATGTAGAAATAAATCAACACTCACATACATTTTCTACATAATAAATTTGTTGTAAATAAATATTCATAATGAGAGATAATGAAACCAAATAATAAATCCATCAATTAAAATGATACCAAATTTAAAAATACATAATAAATAATAGTATGAACTACCCATCAATGATATAGTAATTTACATTAAGGACAAGATGGGGTGTTACATCCTTCCCCTCCTATAAAATTCATCACCCTGGGGCCATTATTAAATAAAACCATAACAATAAATGTTATAAGTTCACAAAATTTCATTAAATAAATATGTAAATAGTCTATTGAAGAACTCATAATATTGGTTCCATAAAGTGCATAATAGTTATTATCCCAATGTCCATTTATCTTATGAAAATTAAAATATGGTTTATCATTTATCCTATGTAAATGGTACTATGGATGGTGATAAGTATAAGGAAGTGTGATCATCTGCCTATCTAATAATGTAATTAAGATATCATGAGGCCTATCTCTATCTAAAAACTATATATCCCCTCTATTAGTGTCTTTTAATCTACTCATTATGGCAAGTACTCTATGAAGTGGCTTATTTCCCTTGTTGAATATCTTTATTTGTTGTTGTTGTTCCCCTTATTTATTAATCATAGGTGGAGTATGTTCATGTACCATATTAGATGATTATGGCTCTAGGAAACCTACATCCAAATCTACCTTTAAATGTGTCTCAACTAGACCCAACTCTTTCTCTAATGCCATAGCTATGTTATATAGATGTCAGAATGATTTGGATGTCTCATATAGTAATTTCTCCTTAAGAGGAAAAATGAGACCTCTAGCAAAGATGTATTTTACCTCTAAATCTAATGGATAGTAAATCAGCTTATGTATAAATGATTTTAATCTTAGAATGTACTCAATAATTATTTTTATCTCACCCTAGTGTAGTGAATTCAACCTCTCATATGTGAATCGAGGTCCCTTATTCTATATGTAGTGCCTAAGAAAGGTTACTTCTAACTCATCATATATTTGTAGTGAACCACTTGGAAGTGCATGATGAAACTAATTTAATAACTCGCACTATAGATACTTGGGAAATAATTATAGAAGAGTTAAAATGTTAGTGACATGTGTTATTACTCTTTCGTAACCCTGAAGGTGTAAGTATGGGTCTCCATACCCATAAAATTTTGGTAATACTAGTATCTAAAATTTGGGTGGCAACTTTCTAGTGAAGATTTTGTGTGGAATAGGATTGTTGTGGATGGTGTTGGAATTAGCCCAAGAGTGGTATGCTTTACTTTCTAATGTGAAATGGTGTACTTGTTATTGTAAATCACTCATGGAATGCAATAAAGATATTACCTATTATGATGGTACATTATCATCATTTAATCCTTGAATTTTATTATTAATTTTAGCCATGGGTATAGTACATTAGGGACCTTCTTTAGGGAGGATTGGTTTTCTCTCTGTAACCTTGAGAGTGGTGATAACTTGGAGCTAGTTAGATGGAAATGGGCTATCACCCTCATGAAAATTAGGTTGAAAAATAGGGTCTACTATAGTAAGAGGGGTTGAGGAAGATTCATGGGTATCTCTTTTTTAATTAATTTGTAAAGAAGGATCACATGATAATGGACTGGAAGATACATTATTATCATGTGAATGTAAGTTATGAAATATAGTAACATAAGAATGTGTGTGTGTGTGTGTGTGTGTGTGTGTGTGTGTGTGTGTGTGTGTGTGTGTGTGTGTGTGTGTGTGTGTGTGTGTGTGTGTGTGTGTGTGTGTGTGTGTGTGTGTGTGTGTGTCTGTGTGTGTGTGTGTGTGTGTGTGTGTGTGTGTGTTTTAGAATTTGAACTAGCATTAGTCTGAACATGAGAGATAAATGTAGGGAGAGAACTAGAATATTTACACTCAATGTATTCTTCACCAAAATCATAGTAATCATAATTATTCCAAGGTTCATCAAAATCAAAGTTTAATTGACTTGTAGAGATAGGAGTAGAGGAATTATCATTCGCATGTTCACTAAGAGAGAGAGTAGGAGAATATTTTAACTTTTTATTACTATGCAATATATAAAAATGTGTGGGTGTAATGAAATACATGTCTTCACTAGCTATGTGTGGAGTGCATGTATGATTATTACTTTCAATATTATATTCAAGGGTAGAATAAGTAGCAATCATGTTTTCATTTAGCATATTATAAGATGTAGGATAAGAGTTAGAGATATTTGTGTTACCAACATTTTACAAAGAATCATTGTGTTGATCTTAAAATGTAAAAGAAGGTGATAAAATGATTTCATCTACTTTAGTTTGTGCATTGGTAAAAGGTGTAATATCATTTGTACATGTTTTTTCAAATTTAACTAAGAAGGGTAAATAAGATGCATTATTATTTTCTATGTTGCTTGAATCTTGTGAAATTAGATTTCATTTATTATACTTATATTGGTTTAATTTGAATAAGGAAGTAGTGAAAGTAGTTTAAAAAATAGGATCACATTGGAACAAAGCACTTTCAACAAGGGTTTATTTCGGTTTTATATTATTAATTTGATTTTGAGGTGTAGGAGAAGAGGGAGAGGAAAGAGTAGAAGATGCATCTAGTACATCTACATCAAAACTTTCATTATCATGTTCATATTAATCCTCATATCCATCATTACAATAATAATAATAATAATAATAATAATAATAATAATAATAATAATAATAATAATAATAATAATAATAATAATAATAATAATAATAATAATAATAAATGAAATCATTATCATGTGTTAATATGTAATCTTTAAAAAAATTCCATTCATTATTATAATTATGAGAAAAAATTATAATTCATCAACTGGGTGAGGGGTAAAAGACTTCCTAGATGTCATTTTCAACTTACCAAAGAAGATAATGTAAAGAATGAAGAACAAGCACACAATAGGAAAAATGTAATCTAACATAGGTATATGTGTAACTATGGGAAATATTTATCCCAATGTATATAAAAAAATAATGATTGTACTTGAAACCCTAAAGGATAGTATTTGGATGTATAGGGAAGATCTAGGGTTTGATGAGAGTTATTTGGAAAAAAATTAAATTATATTAAATTAGTAAAACCCTAATATAGAACTTATTTACATGATTTAGGTTGTGCTAACAAATAGGAAAAAATATAAGTTTGTAACCCTAATTTAGTGCACAACAAATAAATAAATTAAACCCTAAGCTAAACTAGGGTTTTAAGCAATATTTCAAGTTTGGTTCATGAAATGTTTTAACTTTTTAGGACTTAGTAGATGCAAATCCTAAGTTTTTAAAGGGTTGAGTATAGTGATAATTGAAATAAATACAAGAAATAATAAATTTTACAATTTCTTCCCAAAATATTAAATATGGTGAAAAAGTGTACTTATCTAGAGCAAAATAGTTGTTTCTATGAATTAGGAGGTTGGAACAAGCTTGGAGATTAGTAAGACATCTTTCATTATATGATTGTAAGTAAAAATTGGCTTTGTATAGTAGTACCCTTATAAGGATAGTAGCACCAATAACATTAGTGTCTAATTATGGTTCTAATGTCCTCAAAATGGTTGCCTAAAACTTTCTAAGATGTTACAAGAGAGTTTGGGAGACCTATAGGTGATTATTTAACTTTTCTTATTTCATCTGTGTTAATGTTTTATAATAATATATTTAAAAACCCTAATGAACACTTACACACATGAAATAATAATTGGATCAAATTCAAACTAAAGGAAAAAATTTGGTTGTCAAATGTTACTATCACATGAAGTAGAGCCCCTATTGTCCTAGCCACTACCTATATCAGCTCTACTACTAGGGGCTCTCAGATCACATGTAGTTTTCCCTTAGGGAATGTGCACAATCAACATGCATGGTATGCTATAATTATTTTGTTATAGTACTATTAGTTATGTCATGGTGATGTCATGGAGGTTTCATGTTAAGTGGATAAAGTGCTTTGATAACTTAAGTGGCAATGATAAAGTGAGAAATGTGTTTGTCCTAGTATGCTTGAAGAAGGCTTGGTTGATCATCAAAGTTGGCATGGTTAAGTTTTTTAGGGATGATTATGGTGATTAAATCATGTGAAATATGTCTCTAAGATGTTATCTATGCCTTGAGATCTTGTGTGCATAAATGGAATTCATATGGTAGTCCATAGTTTTCATCTAGACACTTTGGGTCCAGTGTCAAAAAAATTGAGTGGGCAGTTTGATGATGTCACCATGGCCATGTGGGAATGAGTCAAGGGGAGTTGGTCATATGGTTGTGATCACATTAGTCCTTAGTTGTTATACACTATATCTCAAGTCATATATCGAAGCATGATCAAATATATGAGGGTGAAAAGTTGGCTTCTTAGTCAGAATTCATTATTTTCCCATAGCCAATTTTGTAATGTGGCAAGAAGATTTGATTGAGTATTTTGATGATTTTTTATCTTACACGTGTGAAGGTCTCAATAGAAAATGATCATATGGGTTTTTTAAGTTTTGGACCTAGTTAATTTGTGTTAAATTTTAGATCATGCAATGAATTGTGACAAAAGTTATGCATGCTCAAATTTGGCATCTCATGCAGGTTTTGACATAGTTGGCTCTATGATAGAAGATTTTGAGAAGGCAATTTTATGGAATTATATCTCACACATGTGAGATTTCTTGTATTTTTTTGTTATATGGTTGGACTCTAATATGTGAGGAGATCATCTTGTCCAAATTTGGGATCATGCATAGGGATATTGAAAGGGTCCCCATACTTAGTCAATTATGAAAGAGTTAAAGCTCAAGCAAGATAAATGATGTACATTGCTCCAACAATTCAAGAATCAGTGAGATGAGGATATGTGCATGATGTTTATCAACCAAGAAAAGGTGTATTATAATTATCTAATGGAAATCAGGGGTTTTCACAGATTGATTGAATGGTGAGTGTTGATAGTTAAAGCCCTGGTTGATCTACAGAGATTGGTAGAGCACGTGGAGTCAACATTATAAGATTACATGAGATGAGGTCAATGTGACTAAGGTTTAACATCTGAGTATTGGTACCTATGCATTAAATATCAAACAAAATCTACAATACATATTTGAGCTAAGTGCAGAGGACACAAGATGAGAGCATGGTGTTTGAGGTTTAACCGTGATGGTTTGAATTTTAATATTTGAGTTGTTACAAATGAAAGACCAGTGTCTAGTTTTTGGACCATAAATTTTAATGTAGACATAATTTTCTCATGAAATAACAAAAAAAATGGTAGATTACTTCAAAATTCATCTCACAATATGGATTTGAAGATTTGAAAGTGTCTATAATGAAATATATGAATGTTCAAAGTTGACTGTGTGTTTGTGCTTATTCTGCAAATGACCCAAGAAGGATTGTTGAGTTTCTTTTGATTTTTTTCAATGTTTCATGGTGAATTATATTTTGGGGAGTGTTTTAGACTCTATGAGGTTAGTTTGTAAGGATTTTAGAGGTGTGATCAATCTATCTTGAGTATGAACAATGCTTAATAAGTTGATTATATGTTCGATAATGGTGTTCTTGTATAAGGTCTTTAATTGAGCATACATAGAGGTGAGGTAAGATTATTGTGATCATTTGAGAATGTCTAAGGGGACATAAAGAGTGGACCCATGTATTTCAAAGTGGTATTATGTTATTGTTTTGTTTGATAGTGTATTTAATGGGTGAATAGGTCTCCATGAGACCTATAAGAGCTACAAGGGCCTTATTAAAAGGTGTAGCTACTTAAGTCTGACCTATGTGAGATGAATTAAGGGTGAAGTCATGTATTATGGCCAATAAATATTAATGTGGACTTGATAATTCATGATTGCTCTATATATAGTGAAACTAAATGTGTTGGGTTTTAGATTTTTTAAGCAAAAGACTTTGGTGTAGAAGATTTGAGAGAGTTGGAGAGTGAATGAAAGTAGAGGAGAGTGAGAGTACCCAGACATTGGGTTGATAAGCAAAGGAGATTAAGGACTATGTGTTTGATCTATAGATCATGTTTTTGATGGAACAATAGTGCTCTTGTAGATTAAGTGTTAGAAAAGTTGAAGAGTGATAATCAAAGTCCATCATCAATTGTTAAAGACATCAGTTATAAGGTGGAAGTGTTCTTATCAAGGAGGGTTTAAAGGACTTGATATTCCTTAGGGGTAGTTTTTCCTTTTGGAATAGGGTTTCATAAAAGACCTCTGATCAAAAGGACTTGATCAAGGTTTTAGGTCAAAAGGACTTGACCAAAGGTTCCTGATCAGAAGTACTCGATCAGTCTCTTGTTTGCAATAATATTATATGATATTAGTACATGTGTTTGTAGGCTTGAGAGTGGGTTTTATTCCCCAATAGGTTTTCCCACATATATCTTGTGTTGTGTATGTGATCTTATATTATGTTCATTTTTCACTGCTATGAATGATCTATATGCTTCATGAATGATTATGTTGAATACTTAAGTATTTGTAAGGGTTTGGAAATTGATTTGGATTGGTTGTCACCATTGATTCACCCCCTCCCTCTCAGTGGATTGTACCTCTAACAATTGATATTATAACTAGGTCCTTTGGAAAAATCTTGACACCTTAAAGGTGATCCAAGGTAAAATGGCTAGTTAGAATGTGCAAGGTGGTTTCTCTACTAAGCAAGCATCAATGTTCAATGGATCTAATTATGATTTTTAGAGTGCCAGGATGAGGACATACATTATGTCCCTAGGGTTTGATGTATGGAAATATGATATGGTAATGGCTATGTTGTTCCTACTAACCCTCCATCTAGTTCTATTGACAAGAAGCTATTTGAGAATAATTCTAAAGTAATGAATGACATCACCTATGGTCTTACATAAACTAAGTTCACCAAATTAATTCATTGCACATTTGCCAAGGAAATATAAGATAAATTGAAGAGTATTTTTGAAAGAGATTCAAAGGTTAAGTTGGCTAAGTTGCAGACTCACTGAAGGTTATTTGAAAGTCTCAAGATGAATGAATAAGATACTATGGCATCCTTTCTATAGAGAGTTGAAGAGATTGTTATCATCATCAGAGGTCTTGGAGAAAACTTTGAAGAGGCTAATCTTATTCAAAAGGTATTAAGGTCTCTATCTGCCAAGCTTGATTTGAAATTATCTACAATAGAAGAGAGTCATGACCTTACTTAGTTGAAGATGGATCAATTGCATGGCACCCTTAATACCTATGAGATGAAAAAGAATGATGATATACCACCAAAGAAGGAAGCAAATTTCAAGACTAAAATGAAGATAAAGAATAAGTTCCAAGTTAATAATTTCAAGGTGGATGATATTCTTGATATAAATGAGGATGAACTAATTTCTTTGATTTCAAAGAAATTGAGAACAAGATCAGGAAATTATAAAGGTAAGATACCCCTCAAATGCTTCAATTTTTGTGAGATAAGACATTTTACTAATAAGTGAAATCATAAGTATAAGAAGGATGATGATGAAGAGCATGAAAAAAGTCATGATGATGGTAAGAGATCTCTCAGTTTTGAGAAAATCAAGAAGCGATTTAGAAGTTTTGATAGCAAGAAGAAGTAATTCAAGGATAAAAAGAGTCTATACACCAAAGAATATTATAGGTCGTTAGATAAGAGTGAAGATAGTGACTCATAATATGATCATGAATATAATGTTTATGCTGAAAATGAAACTCTATTCATGGTTGAGGAAGGAATTTTCTCACATCATAAGGTGTCTACCTAGAGTGATTCAGATGATGATGAAGATGAGCTAGACTATGAGACTGCACTAACTAATGCTCATGAAGAACTAAAGATTGAGAGAAAGATCAATAAGAAGATGAAATATAAACTCAAGGAATTTGAGGAAAAAATCATTGTATTTGATGAAAAAATAGATGAATATGCAAAGGAGCATGAAGATATGGTCAAACATCTTAGTTGTCAATTAGAAATCCTATCTACAAGCTTAAAATCTAAAGAAGATGAATATGCAAGGTATGTAATTGAAAATGAGTCATTGGAATCTGAGTTAGAGAAGGTATCTAGTAATGTTATGCCATTTTTGATATTTGAAAAGAGATCAAGTGATCTAGACAACATTCTAAAAGATCAAAAGCATGCAAGTGATAAGACTAGTCTTGGATATAAAGAAGAACCAAAGACTGCAACTCAAGATAAGATGAAGACTAATGTGAAAAAGGATAATTAGCCTTTGAAAACAAATCATCAGGCAAGGAATGAAGGTGCTGGTAAAATTAATAAAAAATAGATTAGAATACCAAATTCTATGAGGTATCATAATTTTAATGGTTATTGGTATACCTATAATCAATTTGGGCATAGAGCTAGAGAATGTAGAAGACCTATTAAGATTGAATTTGCTTGGAACTATAATGGGGGTCATCAGTCAAAAGGTGTAAGCAAGGTTTAGTGTCTCAAATGTCATGATGTTGAACACTTTGAAAAAATTTGTCCATTTAAGGTAAGACAAGATGGGTTTCTTTCAAGAGATATTGAGTGATACAGTTGTTATGAACTAGGACACATTACAAGATTTTGTCTAGATCTGGAAAGGTAGAAATAGATTTTTGGCAAAAATTTGGTGTGCTTCAATTATGAACAGAGAGGTCACATTACTAGGTTTTGCAAACAAAGGCCTACAAACTAGAATAGGTTCAATCAAGCTCTCAGAGTACATGGAATAAGACAAGTTAACTCATGAAGACCAAAGATGGTTAGTAGGAGTTATGATGATTCTACCAGTCTAAGTAACTAGTTCACTATGGTGGAGATTGCTTTTGAAGTTGAAGAGTCCTAAGAGTTCTCATTGTCTGCTCATGTTGAGAATGAAGAAACTAAGCTCAAAGAATATACCAAGGTGTTGGTTGAAGCTAGTTATGAGGTATGAATGGATCCAAGTGAACATCCTTCTATTGTTGAACAAGTGCCTAGTGATGAGAATCCAAGATATAAGGAAGATTTTTCAGATGAAAAGGTATGCCATGAATCTATGTTATCTCCATGTATTGATAATTGACTCATAGAAGAAAAAGAGAATGTTTTAGTAGTTGAGGAAGTTGTTTCTCTAAAGCCAAAGAAGAATAAGAATAACTATAAGTATCAATTGAGCAAGGAGGAGTAATAATATGAGGAGTTGTTTTTGTTTTAGGTCATTGAGGTATAGATGGTGTTTTTATCTAGGTGTAGTGATATAAAATGTCCAACTTATAGTTTGAGTGTGGCTTATGACACCCCATCCATATATCCTTTTTGCATGTTCTTACGACACTTTTAGACACCTTTTTACTCATTATCAATCATTCATAACCTTCTAAATGGTCATTCCACCTCAGTCAGATAGTATTCCCTGTGTCAATCTTGTTCCCCTAGGTCTTGATCTTGTAGGATAAGAGCACCCCATTTGGAATATAGTATTACATAGAGAAGTGTCCCATTTTTAGTGGTCTTATCCATTTACACTTTGAGCCCCAATGGTCATTTTCATCTGATCTTTATCCTTAATTAAGGCAGCCTAGCGTGAATATATCTGACCCATGACCAATTATTCCATATAAAATCCAACTCAAAGATTAGTTACAAAGGAGGGGACTAAACTTACAAATCAAGCAAGAATACAAACAAAGAAATAAGGCAAAGTTTTCTATTAATTGCACACAATCACCCAACATAGTTGTAAACCTACTCAAATCCTCATATTAGTCCCTAGCCTCCTCAAACACTATCAATTTCACATTTTCATATGCATCACACTATTGCACAAAGCACACTAGATCAGAGAACTACATATGGCTTGATCCCTCTTCAGAGTATTGGTATGTAGGCAGCGTGCCCACATAAGGGGTGTGGATTACATGTTCAATACATCTTTCACACTAACCCCCCTTTCTCAAGTGACTCAAATGTCATTTTATCAAGCATGTTGGAGGGTTAGGGTTTGAAGACAAAATTATCTCCACAATGAGTTTTGTTGATGACTAGTGCTTGATTTTTCATAGGAATACTTGCACAGACATAGTGTAACTACCCAAAAAATTTTAGGTCTCTATGATTAGTTTAGACAATGACAGGAATGGATAATAGTGTCAAATAATAGAGCATCCACTTTTTGGCACTCTTGTCCTTTCACCTAATAAAATATAGATTTAGGTTTATGACACCTTTCCAGTCCTACATAGTTGTTCTCAACCTTTGTATCAGCCATCTCAATCTATTTTCTAGCTAAGTTATATTTCTCCTTATTTATTGATATTTTTAGAAAGGTACAAAAGATAAATAATTACACAAATTAGGATTGTATTTATTGTTATATTCTGTACTGATTTATTAATCTCGACCCTTAACTAAAATAGGAATAAAATTCCATTATTCCCAAATAAGTTCAATCATTTGGTGAACCTGACTTACTTCATTTGTGCACAAAAACTCTAAAAATCCTAGGGAAAATTCTTTGTTGATTTTAATAGTACTTTTTAAATTTTTCTTGCATATATAAATCAGAATTTCACATTTAATTTTTAAAAATCACCATAATAATTTTAAAAATCATTTATTTCAAACCCTAGTAGAATATACTAGGTCCCTATGTTTTTGAGGTATCACCTTACATGTTAGCGAGCTTCATATCCTCTTTATGCATATTCCAATTTGCTATTTTTCAAATCCTAGATTACATTTATTTAATCTTCTCTTTCATTTTTTAAGTTATTTTACTTATGCCACCTAAGCTCCTTGCATCTCTTCCTTTGAAACTAAGTGTAAGAATTAGTGGTAACCCTCCTGAATTTACCCAGGTTCCTCCAAACCATCCATATACCATAGATAAACATTCAACTTAGTTTCTTACTATAGATTTTACACATCCAGATTACACTAATTTCAATGAGGATAATTCTATAAATGAGTATTATGAGAATAAAAATGATGATATACATATCAATGTTCATGCTTCACTACATTGGGATATTGATCTAATTTCACCTATTGTTGATGATTCTATTTTCATCAACAAAGATTTAATTCTATATATTTTTTTAGAGAGTCTTAGGAAACAACCCTAAAATCATGCCATTATCTTATAATTTATCATGGAAATTAAAATTCTAAGCAATTTGAGTCTTCCATTCCTTCAAAACAACAAGTTGAAAATGACACTAGAGGGGTAGCTATGTCTCAACAACCCTCTATAACAGCCCAACCTTCCTATGTGGCACCACTCGTTATAGCTAGTACATCTTCACCTCTTAATGTGTTTGCCTTTGTGCAAGAGATTAAATATCTTCAATTCAAGGTGCTACATCTTGAGTAAGGTGCCTCTAGACTAACATAGGCTTTGGACTCTTTTTCTCTACTTCATACACCATTGGCATGCCATATTGCTTCTACACCCTTGCCACCAAGTTTTATTCAACCCAAAATAACTCTATATGATGGCAAGGGTCATCTAGAGACACACTTGAGAGATTTTCATGTATAATGCTTGGACTATGTGCCAAATGACTGGTTACTGATGCGCTGGTCATCAGACTGCAAATAGGGCTTAACTAACTTATTGACAAAATATTTTCTCATGAAATATCTTCTGGATTCTTCTGAAATTTACCCTTAAATATTCCTATTGGTTGACCCAAACCATTGCAAGCAAGAATTATCATGGCCTGTAAAGCCAAAATATAGAAGGTCCACATTCGATCAAAGCTTCTAAAAGGTGCCAAAATGAGTGAATTTCAATGAAATTTGTCTTACCTAGCCATCCTTTTATATCACTTATGAAGACTTTCTTCTTTTGATAATATCCCTATTTTGGTAGCTGATAAAAAAGAATCTGCATCATCACGCATCGGCCATCCTAGCCTAAAACAATCTACTGACCAAAAATATTCATTCAGATCATCATAGTTTCTCCATTGAGAGTGCTTTCCCCTACCATTTCTGCTTCTCTCAGCTTCCCTCTACCCATCAGTTATATCACCAAAGCTTACCAATGTCTTTAAGTATTATGTACACTTAGGCAAACATTCCAACATTGCAGGTATCTTTCTCTATTGTACAAAAGCTATTGAAACTTCAGTGTGGCAAATAATAAATTCAATAGCATCCACACCAAGAGTGTCATAGAGTGGAACGTAGTAAATCCCCTAACTATTGCAAATGTCCATGCTAATAACCCATTCAGGACAATTAACTCCATAAATTCCACGACGGCCTCCCAAACCAACATCACAGCTCATTATCGTTGATCCAATTTGGAGTATTCAGAACTCTATTTTATATTTATTCATATAAGACCATTTTATATAAGTTGTGAGCTTAGTGTAACTATGGAATAATTGAACACTTTCAATTTTATTCCCCACTTTCAAATCAATAGATATGTCAGTATCCCATGCGTCCTATATATATATATATGGACATATACTCTAACAATCTAAACTCTGTCCCTGCTGAGCAACCCAGGTCCAGTCAACTACTGGTATCTTTGCTGGAGGCATAATAGACCAATACAACATTTTTTTATCTGACTTAGCTACCATTTGACTTGGAGTTTTAGTAGAGGATTTTGCATACACAATCTGATTACAGATAACTACGTGTACTTAAAATAGGGACTCAAAGATTGAGAGAACATTGATATCAAATCATTCATTAAATCAGTGTCAAAAACATTTCACCCTTATCTCGGTTTTAAATCCACTATAGATTAATACCATCAATAAAGGAAAGCATTGAATTTGATTAAGATCATTTCATGATTGTATACCCTCTGCAGATGCAACATAGAACAAATACATAGAAAATACACAAAATGCTTCAATTTTCTCTTTCTTATATACCTACATTCTTACATGCCTACTGATCATTCTTCCTCTCTCCTTGTTGAATAAGAAATTCTCCTTCTGTCCTTCTTATTTCTACCTTCCTCTTCTCCTTCTTCTTTTCTACCTTCTTCTTTTCTACATCCCACTATCCTCTTGAATGAATTTTTCTTTTCTCCTCTTCTCTCCTTAATGCATATCCTATTCTTTTGTTTTTAAAGAATCTCCTCCAAACCTCCACACCCAACTTGGGCTCAAGATAAAATAAAAATAGTTTTTAAATTGCAACAATATACCCAGGTTGAAATATTTTCAACCACTCCTTTATTTCCTCAACAGCCCCAACAATTACTTTTTACCTTTATTTTTTTACAATTACTCCTCATTAACAGCATATTGGAGGGAAAATACAATAAATTGAATTTGAATTCAATTGTAACCATGTCTTGCCAAGATGTATGTAGATGCTCCTGCATCAGTTACTAACCAATCTATTTTCATAGAGTTTAAAGGATTATGCTCTATAGTGGTTTTATAGTCTACTAAATCGATCAATCAAAGTATTCAATCCTTTAGCTGAGATGTTCCTAGCTTATTTCAGCATTAACATATGTGACAAGGTATCTTATGCCTAAGTTTCACAATAGAAAAAAAGGTCAAATGAGCATCTCATATATTATGTTCTTAGATATAAAACTATCTTGGCTAAAATGACTAGCCCCATGGCTGATCAAGAATTACAAGATCTCTTCAAACAGAGTCTTCTGCCAAGTTTGCATGAATCAATAATGTTAAAAAAAAAATCTTCCTTCACTAAGTTATGTCATACACTAAAGGAAAGGGAAGTCAAATTACTTTCAATGGGCAAACTCAATTACACAAGCATATCAAAAACAACAAACAATAGTAATAGTAAAGTCCCATTCAAAGTAAAGGTTAATAAAATAAAAATCAACCTACAAATAATGCAACTTTAGAGCCCCTCAACAAGTGGTTTTATCAGTGCCTCCTCAGTGAGCCTTTACCAATCTATCAGTATCTCCAACTAGAGTCTTATATTATCTATTTGAATGCAATGTCCTATCTCTTCCTCCTATTCAAGAATTTGATATGACAAAGCCTCTTCCACATAGATATGATCATAATGTATTCTACAATTTTCATAAGGCACTAAAACACACAATAAATAGATGCATCAGTTTGTAACACAAAATATAGGACTTGATAGATGGTAACCTTATTGATCTTGGCATTCTAGTTGAGCCTCCTCAAGCAAAGCAAACACAGGATAAGGCTCTAAAAATTTTCTCATATCCTTTCCCATAGCATTTTAAATAGGAGATAGGGGGAACATCAAGTTTTCACCATACATATCATGCATACCCTCTACTAGCTATATACCAGACACCTTCAGTTCAGTCACATACTTTGAGTAACATGATTAGTGTGTATAATTTCAAAGTTCTAGCTAGACCTTCGATCTCCTTCTCAAAGTAAGATATAGTTGAGAATGATTCAGATTACAATGCACTCTTTATTAGAACCTACATTGATCACCATCCCATTCATAGTTTTATTGTAGGTAATAGATCTAGTGTGAACATGTGCACTATAACCTTACTTTAGAATTTGGGATATTTAGAGAAGGATATCACTTTGATGCACATAGTTATCAGTGAATTTAGTGGACACATATAGAGTTCATTTGGTAAGATTGTACTTCCTCTATAGGTTGGTCTAGCACATGTGCCCATACTATTTACTATTGTTCCTAGTGCAAGAGTCTTTAACATTTTTCTTGGTCTATTATATATCCAACAACTTCATGTAATATCTTCTATAGTTCACATATGTGTGAAATACATTCATGTTAATCAGGTTGTTACAATTGGTGGAGTTCTGTATGAGTTACCACTCCCCAATTTAGAACCATCTCCTACTCTACAGTCACCCATTTCAGCTCTTCCACCAATTATAGTTCTTCCTCTGGTTGATATTCATACATAGTTGAGGCCTCCCTCACCAGCACATAGAGTTCATATACTTCCACATAGGCCTTTCTTAGAGAGACCACTACATCAATGACAGTTTCAGGAATCAAGATAATTTCTAGCTATAGCATTCACACCTACGGTAGTATCATTGAGGTCTCATGCCTCTACACACATAGCACATTTTTAGAGATCTCTTTCTACTACCAGATGGATCCTAAAGAGCCCCATAGTTGCATCTACTTCTCAGAGTTACAGGGGGTCCCCACAGTCAGTTTCTACTACAGAGATTTCATAGCACTTACAATATACATAGCTTTTAGATTCATATTCTCATCCCTTCCATCATGCTTCATGATCATGCATGATACCTCTCCTTGATATAGGACACCATAATAGAGAGTCTCTTATGAGACTCACTGGTTAATATCATTTTTTATGTCTTACTTGTACATAATTTCTCAACTTACTTGTACGTAGTTTTTTTTTGCTTTATTATACATAGTTTCCTTATGATTACTTTTGCATAGCTTATTTCAAAATACCAAAAATAATATAATATTTTAAAATACCAAAAATAATACAATATATCAAAATACCAAAAATAATATAATTTTTCAAAATACAAAAACATTCAAATAACTTAAAACACCAAAAACTTTTCAACTATATGCATTATCCATGATTTACATTTCTACTACCAAGACTTACATTTTGTTGTTCTATTCTATTATTTGTCAATTTATCTACATTACCATGCTTCACTTGATCTTATTTAAGTGTGTGTAGTGACACCTAGATCCTTGATTGCTTCACTCTACCCATTAAGGGGGCATCATACTTTTACATTTGAGACATTCATTGACATATCTACTCACCAGGGGTATATTCTACATGACTACACCATCCAAGTTATGTCATTCCTACACCACACACTCTACTTATCATGTTTATGTACATTACTTACTAACTTACACAAATTATTCTATCGACACTCACTAGTATATAGCACTTATGTATTTCTTAGTATCTACCTAGTCTTATACTACATATTTGGCATACTTTCACTTATTTTTTAGATTAGTTAGATGTGATAGAATTTCCAACATTTGCATTCCTTCCTTTCTTGATTTGATTAGTTAAATGCAATTGCATTTTTTATTTCCTATTTTTGTTCTTGTGTGTGCCTTAAGACATTTGCCAATTTCCTTTATTGTACTCTTGTATGTGCTCATGTCCCTCATACCAATCTTGCTTGTTTGAAATTATATGTGTATGTGTGCATTTAATTATGCCTTATATTCTTGCTTTCCCAATTTGAATAAAATGTGCCCATGTCCCTTGTTTGCTTGGACCCATGGCCTCTTTTGTATGTTTCTTGCCTTGCGTGCTTGCATGCTTGTTCACTTCTCAATTATTTGCAATGCCATGATCCACATCATGCATTATCTTACCTTTTTTGATGCCATGATGGACATCATGTTCCATCCCTCCTTGAAAACTAACCATATTTTTAGTTTTAGTTCAGTATACTACACATGTTATTACATTGTTACATCTATCTAGGCATACCCCTATTGATCTAATAATCTCTAACACAAACTATGTTATATCTTGAGATATCTTTTTTATCATCATTATTATATCATATCTTTCATAGCATAACACACTTATAGGGCTCTTTATTCTGAGGGCAGTCATTACAGGGTCTTCATTCCTACCCTCAGAAGAGGGGGTAACAAATAGGAGTTTTGTCATAGAGATCAGATCCCTCTATCAGTCAAAATTAATTTTTAGAACACTCAGAATTGCAATCAAAATTCAAAACACATAGAACAAACCTAAAAATAGAGATGAACATAGAACAATCATCAAAAATATTAAAGGACAAGAGCACCCCATTTGGACTACAATGCCCTATATCAAAATGTCCACTTTTCAATGTTCTTATCTAAATAGTTAAAAACCCAAAATTTTCAAAAATAGATAGAAAGGTAAGGTTAATTATAGTTTTTGTCAACTACAGTCTAGTTTAGATTGGGTAGTTTTAGTATAGTTTTACTTAGATTATTTAGATATAGGGGTCATCATGCACAACATGAAGGCTCTCACTTCCAATTTTAGATTGAGAAGTTGGAACAACTTTTAGATTAGAATCCATGTTATAGACACCAATTATTAGCAGTAATGTATGTGACACATTTACCTTCTTTTATTTTTAGTTCATTATATTACATGGGTATTCTTAGTAGTTACATGCCTTATTCATTCTACAGGTGGTTGGCATCATTTTAGAGTGGCTTTCATATAAGCCTAGTTCTTAGTTTTGAAGTGGATTTCATACAAGCCTAATCTCCACCTTTTAGAGTGGCCAAGATTGGCCTAGTTCTCAATACACATTCAACTATCCATGCCACATTGTTAGATTATAGAGCATTCATGGGCTTCATGAGCCATCTCATATGACACACATTCATATCGGTATCAGTTCATAGTTCACACTTAGTGGGCACAATGGAGCCAAAAGACTAGCTAGCCTTTGTATTCTTGACCCACCTACTTAGAGAGATTGGACACACATTATAAACATTGATTAACACACAGATGATCACATAACTTCAATACATAGTGAGTGATGATGGAGCCAAAGGGACAACATTTATATTCTAAAGCCACCCTTGAAGAATTAAGCACTCAGATCCATTCTTGATATTACTCTTAGTGTAGCACATAACGAGCATCACTCAACATCACTCAATAGCACAATAATTTTTGTATTGGTTCATGTACCCAGTGAAGTGTGTTCATTCCTTTCACTTCCTCTTTCTTTTATCTAACCTTTATACATTCTTATTTTAGACATAGTGTGTCTAGTAAGAATTGATCTACTCCTTGTTTTCTCTTGCAGATTTATGCTTCACATTGTGCTCTCTCTATGCACACTCAACATCATACATATTCATGGGCTTCACCCTTAAAAGTAATTTTAGGTATGTTATCTATTTTTCCTTTATCCTAGTATTTTAATTTTCTACATCACTAAAATAAATGGGGCGAGGGGGAAATGTAGTCATATAAAATATTCAAATTGATAGTTTAAGTGTGGCTTATGATACAACATCCATAGTTCTTTTTTACATGCTCTTATGACCCTTCTAAATACCATTTTTCTCATTTATAGTCATCCATAACCTTCTAAATGATCATTCCACCTCAACTAGATAGTATTCTCCATGCCAATCTGATTCCCCTAGGTTCTAAGCCTGTAGGATAAGAGTGCCCCATTTGGAATATAGCACCCCATAAAGAAGTGTCCCATTTTTGGTGGTCATGTCCATTTGCAATTTGAGCCCCAATGGTAATTTTCATCTGGTATTTATCCTTAATTAGTTTAGTTTAGCATGAATACGTCTGACCCATGACTAATTATTCCCTATAAAATCCCACTCAAAGCTCATTTACAAAGGAGGGGACCAATTTTACAAACCAAGCAAGAATACAAATAAAGTACTAAGGTAAACTTCTCTATTCTTTACACATATTCACCCAACATAGAAGCAAACCTACTCAAATCTTCATTTTAGTCCCTAGCCACCTCAAACACTATCAATTTAGAATTTGCATCTACATCACACTATTACACAAAACACACTAGATGGTAGAACTATATATGGATAGATCCCTCTTTAGAGTATTAGTATGTAGACAACATTCCCATACAAGGGTTGTGTATTGCATGTTTAGTACATCTTTCAAACTAACCCCCCCTTTCTTAAGTGACTCAAATGTCATTTTATCAAACATGATGGATGGTTAGGGTTTAAAGATAAAATCAGCTTCATAGTGAGTTTCATCGATGACTAGTACTGAATTTTTTATAGGCATGCTCACACAGGCACAACACAACTACCCCAAAAGTTTTAGGTCTTTATGATTAGTTTGGATAATAGTGGTAGGAATGAACAACAACACCAGACACCAAAGCATCCACTTTTTAGTGCTCCTATCTTTTTCCCCAATGAAATATATATTTAGGTTTATGACACCTTCCCAGTCCTGCACAACCATTTTAAACCTCTGTATCATTTGTCTCAGTCTATTTTTTTGTTAAGTTATATTTCTTCTTATTTATTACTATTTTTAAAAAGGTTAAAAAGATAAATATTTGCATAAATTAGGATTGTATTTATTGATATATTTTTTACTTATTTATTAATCTAGACCCTTAACTAAAATAGGAATAAAACTCCATTATTCCCAAATAATTTACATCACTAGGGTTCTTACGAGACTCCTTTCAAGTGGAGAAGCAAGTGTTGTTTGGTGTTTTTTAGTTAGAATAGTTTGCAGAGTTAGATTGAAGGTTCCCAGAAAAAGGAGGATTTATGATTTGTCAAGGTAATCTTTTTGCATATAAAGCTCTATTGATCTTATTTTATCATGCTTCATGTGGTTTTGTGATCTTAAGGTATGTTGAAGTCAAATTGAAGATTTTTGTTTGCTCTTGGGTTTCCTAATTTGTGTTTATGACTATGCAAGTCCTAAAATGTGTTATATGAAGTTAAGGTTCCCAATGGTGTGGAAGCTCAAATCTTGGTCTAGAAGTGTGTAATTTTTATCTCTAGGTGTAAAAGAAATTACATAGGTGGAAGTTAATTGTAAAGTGTTGTGTTGACTTTGTTTGTTTTAAGATTTTAGGGTTTTAAGCTCTACTAGAAAAGTGTTATACCTCATGATTTGAGATCTAAGGCTTCTTATTATGTTTAATGGGCCAAATGGGTTTTCAAATTAATCTCCATAGAGTTTTGAAGGTTTATGGTTCTCAATTTATTCTAGTTTTTGTCAAATTAGAGACCTAATTAGGATATAAATTTGTGAAAGAAGTATGTTGAAGAGGATGAGCTTGTTTTTTAAAATTTGTGTGATTAAGGGGAAATATTAGAGTGATATATATATATATATGAATTTTTAGGTCTTTAAGTTATGTCTACAGAAAGTCATGGGTTCTGCAAGATTTAGGGAGGGATACAAGAGGACTAGATAGGCCTAGTGAGAAGAAGAGTGATTTTGTTCAATTTATCCAAAAGAATAAAGCATGAATTTTTCAAGGTGAGTTATAAAGTTGGTTTAGAACATGTTTCTTTATTTTTGAGTGGTATATTTCTTTGTTGGTGGTCATGGAGGTGTCTTGAGAAAGAAGGCTAGTAAGCTTGTGTGATGGTTCTTCCTAGTGTGTGGAGATTTGAAGATGCTCAAATAGGTGAAATGGCCCATAAATCTTAGGGTGGGTCCATATTATATGTTTATTGATTATTTTCATCATATTTTAGTGGTTTTTGTGTGATATATCTTTATTATTTGATATGCTTGTGAAGAAGAGTGTTGGCATGAAGAAGAAGGAATTTTGTCAAGGCAAGATAAGGCAAGCTCAAGATAAGGGGGAGTTTGTATAATATTTATAATATGTTTATTTCCTATTTATGGTATTTGCATGTCCTGAGGATCAGTTTATTCCCACTTTGTCATTATTTCAAAGGCGGATAAAGTTCCTATTGTGGGAGTAATTTGAAGAGAGAACAGATGAGTTGTATATTGCTATATAAGATGTTATTTTGACATCAATGAAAAAGGGGGAGAGTATTATTACTGATGTCATGCTTATTTAAAGGAGGTGTCATTTTGAATGGATGAAGTGTTTTGATAGCCTAAGTGACAATAAAAAAGTGTGCAATGTGTTTGTCCTAGTATGCTTGAAGAAGGCCTCGTTGATCATCAGAGTTGGAATGGTTGAGTTTTTTAAGTATGAGTATGGTGATTGGATAATTTGAAATAGATCCCTAAGATGTTATATATGCTTTGAGATCTTGTGTGCATAAATTTAATTCATCTGGTAGTCTATAGTTTTTATCTAGACACTTTGGGTCTAGTGGTAAAAACTGAGTAGATAGTTTGATGACATCACCATTACCACATGGAAATGAGTCAAGGAGAATTGGTCATATGGTTATGATCACAATATTCCATAGTTTTTATGCATCATATCTCATGTCATGTATTAAAACAAGGTTAAAGATATGAGGCTACAAAGTTAAATTCTTAGTCAAAATTCATTATTTTCCCATAGCCAATTTTGCAATGTGGCAAGAAGAGTCGAGTAAGCATTTTGATTATTTTATATCTTGCACATGTGAAAGTGTCAAGATAAAATATCATATGGGTTTATTAATTTTTGTACCTAGTTGATTTTGACTTAATTTGAGATCATGCACTAAATCATGACAAAATTTATGCATGCTCAAAGTTGACCTCTCAAGCAGGTTTTGACATAGTTGGCTTTGTGATAGAATATTTTGAGAAGGCAATTTTATGGTGTTATATCTTGAATGTACAAGATTTATAGGAGATATTTCTTATATGTTTGGATTCTCATATGTGAGGATATCATCTGGTCCAAATTTGAGATCATGCATCAAAAAGTGGAAGAAGACATTAAGGTTCAAAAATGGCTACTCAAGCATATTGAAAGGGTCACCATAGTCAATTTTACTCCAAGAAGTTAGGACGTGTCAAGATGAGGATACATGAATTATGTTTAATGACTAAGAAAAGGTATATGATAATGATCCAATGGTGAGTGGGTGTTTGTACAGATCGATTAAATGATGAGCATTAATAGTTAAAGACCTAGTTGATTCATAGAGATTGATAGAGCGTGTGGAGTCAACATTATAATATTATACAAAATGATTTAAACATGAATAAGGTTCAACATCTGATCATTGGTTCCTATGCTTCAAATATAAAATAATGTCAATGGTACACATTTGATCTGAGCTAGGAGGACATGAGATGCAAGCATGGTGTTTGAGGTTTAACTGTGACCATTTGAATTTAAATATTTGAATTTTTGCAAAGGAATTATAGTGTCTAGTTTTTGGACCATAAATTTTGATCTCTATAAAATTTACTCATGTATTTAAAATCAAAATGGTAGAGGACTCCAAGGTGCATCTGTCAATATGGATTTGAAGATCTAGAATTGTGTACAGTCAAAGATATTAATGTTCAAAGTTGATTGTGTGTTCATTCTTATTCTGAAAATGCCCTGAGAAGGATTGTTGAGCTCATTTTGATGATGTTTCAATGTTTGATGGTGAATATGATTTTGGGGAGTGTTATAGACTCCATGAGGTTGCTATGTAAGGATTTTTTAGGTGTGATCAATCTATCTTGAGTATGAACAATGCTTAAGAAATTTATTGTATGTTTGATAATGGTGTTCCTATATAAGGTCTTTGTTTGAGCATATGAAAAGTTGAGATAAGATGACTATGATCATTTTAGGATGTTGAAGGGGACATAAGGATTGAACCCATGTATTTGAAAGTGGTATTGTGTTCTTATTTTGTTCGATAGTGTCCTTAATGGGTGATTAGGTCTCCATGAGACCTATAAGAACTACAAGGGCCTTATTAAAAGGTGTAGCTACTTAAGTGTGACCCATGTGAGATTCCTTAAGGTTGAAGGCATGTATTTTGGTTCACAAGGAATAATGTGGACTTGATAATTCATGATTTTTCTATATATAGTGAAACCAAATGTGTTGTGTTCTATATTTTTTAAGAAAGAAACTTTGGTGTGAAAGATTTTAGAGAGTTGGAAAGTAAAGGAAAGTAAAGGAGAGTGAGAGTGCCTAGTTATTGGGTTGATGAGAATAAGAGATTAAGGACTATGTGTTTAATATTTAAATCATGTTTATAATTGTAGAATAGTGCTCTTGAAGATTGAGTGTGAGCAAAGGTGAAGAATGATAATAAGAGGTCCATCATCAGTTGTTGAAGACATCAGTTCTAAAGTGGAAGGGTTATTATCAAAGAGGGTATAAGGGACTTGATATTCATTAGGGGGTTACTCCTTGTGAAATAGGGTTTCACTAAAGACCTTTGATCAAAAGGACTTGATCAAAGGTTCATGACTAGAAAGACTTGATCAGTATTTTATTTTGTGATAATCTTATAGGATAGTAGTCCATGTGTTTGTAGACTTGAGAGTTGGTTTTAATTCCCAAGAGGGTTTTCCACATAGATCTTATGTTTTGTATGTGATCTTTCATTACGTTATTTGTTCACTATTATGAATGATCTATATGCTTCATGAATGATTGTGTTGAATGCTTAAGTATTTACAAGGGTTTGGAAATTGATTTGGATTATTTGTCACTACTAATTCACCCCCCCCCCCCCAATTTAGTGGATTTTACCTCTAAAAATTAGTATCGGAGTGAGGTCCTTTGGTAAAATATTGATAGTTTGAAGGTGATCTAAGGTGAAATGGCTAGTCTGAATGTGTAAGGTGTTTTCTCTACTAAGCAAGCACTAATGTTCAATGGATCCAATTATGATTTTTAGAGTGCCAAGATGAGGACATACATTATGTCCCTAAGGTTTGATGTATGGAAATATTTTGTGGATGGATATACTATTCCTACTACTCCTCTATCTAGTGTTGTAGACAAGAATTTGTTTGAGAATAATTCTAAGGCAATGAATGCCATCACGTGTAGTCTTACATAAATTGAGTTTACCAAAGTAATTCATTTCACATCTACCAAATAAATATGGGATAAAGTGAAGAGTATTTTTTAAGTATATTAAAAGGTTAAGTTATAAAAAAATTAGACTCACAAAATGCAATTTTAAAGTCTCAAGATGAATGAATAAAATACTGTTGCATTCTTTCTACAAAGAGTTGATGAGATTGTAAACATCATTAGAGGTCTTGGAGAAAACCTTGAAGAGGTTATTTTTGTTCAAAAGGTATTAAGATATGTATCCCCATAGTTTGATTTGAAATTATCTTATATAGAAGAGATTCATGACCTTACTCAGTTGAAGATAGATCAATTACATGACACCCCTACTGCCTATGAGATGAGGAAGAATGATGATATACCACCAAAGAAGGAAGCAACTTTCAAGACTGAAATGAAGACAAAGAAGAAGTTCTAAGGTAATAATTTTAAGGAGGATGACATTCTTGATATAGATGAGGATGAACTAATTGCTTTAATTTTAAGGAAATTAAGAATAAGTTCAAGGAAGTATAAAGGTAAGATACCCCTCAAATGCTTCAATTGTGGTGAGATAGGACACTTTGCTAATAAGTGCCCTCATAAGTATAAGAAGGATGATGATGAAGAGCATGATTAAAGTCATGATGATGGAAATATATATTTGAAGTCTTATAAAAGTAAGAAGTAATTCAGAAGGTTTAATAACCAGAATAGATACTTCAAGGATAAAAAAAGTCTCTACACCAAAGATGATTGTAGCTCATTAGATGAGACTGAAGATAGTGACTCAAAATATGATCATGAAAAAAATGCCTTTTTTGAAGATGAAACTCTATTCATGGTTAAGGAAGGAAGTTGCTCACATCAGAAGGTGTCTACTTGGAGTGATTCAGATGATGATAAATATGAGATGGACTATTAGACTGCATTGACTAATGCTCATGAAAAATTGAATATTGAGAAGAAGATCAATAAGAAGATGAAATCTAAAATCAAGGAATTTTAGGAGAAATTTAGTGTGTTTAAGTCAAAAATGGATGAAGATGCCAAGGAGTATGAATATATGGTCAAACATCTTATTTGTCAATTGGAAATCCTATCTACAAGATTAAAAGCTAAAGAAGATGAATGTGCTAGGTATGTAATTTAAAATGAGTCATTGGAATCTAAGTTAGAGAAGGTATCTAGTAAGGTTATATCATTTTTGAGATTTGAAAATAGCTCAAGTGATCTATAAAACATTTTGAATGATCAAAAGCATACAAGTAATAAGATTTGTCTTGGATACAAAGAAGAATCAGAGATTGTAACTCAAGACAAGATGAAGACTAATGTGAAAAAGGACAATTAGCTTTTGAAGATAAATTATCAAAAAAATAATAAAGGTGATGATAGAATGAATAAAAAATAGATCAAAAACCCAAATGCCATGACGTATGCAAATTTCAATGGTTACTGCTATACTTGTAATCAATTTGGGCATAGAGTTAGAGAATGTAGAAGACCTGTTAATAATAAATTTACTTGGAAATATGATGGGGGTCATTAGTTAAAAGGTGTAAACAATGTTGAGTGTTTCAACTGTCATGATGTAGGACACTTTACAAAATGTTGTCCATTTAAGGTAAGACAAGATGAGTTTCCTTCAAGATATATTGAGTGCTACAGTTGTTATGAACTAGGACACACTACAATATTTTGTCTAGATCTTTAAAGGTGGAAAGATCTTTTTGAAAAAAATGTGATTTGCTTCAATTGTGAATAGAGAGATCACAATGCTAGGTTCTGCAAGCAAAGGCCTATAAACTAGAATAGGTTTAATCAAGCTCCTAGAGTACATGGAAGAAGAGAAGTTAGCTCATGGAGAATAAACATGCTTAGTAGGATTTATGATGAGTTTTTAGGTCCAAGTAACTTATATTCTATACTGGACAATTCTTCTAAATTTTACGAGTCCCAAGGGTCTCCTTGTCTGCTCATATTGAGAATGAGGAAACTAAGATCAATGAAAAGACCAAGGTGTTATTTGAATCTAGTTCTGAGGTGTGTATAGATCCAAGTGAACATCCTATTATTTTTTAATAAGTGCCTAGTGATTAGGACCAAAACTAAAAGGAAGATTCTTTAGATGAAAATTTATGCCATGAATCCATGTATTAATAATCCAATCATAGAAGAAAAGGAGAATGTTGTAGTGGTTGAGAAAGTTATTTTTCTAAAGCCAAAAAAGAAGAAGAAGAGCTATAAGTATCAATTGAGCAAGGAGGAGGAATATGAGGGGTTGTTTTTTTTTAGAGCATTGAGGTATAGAGGGTATCTCTATCTATGCTTCTTAAGAGACTCCTTTCAAGTGGAGAAGTAAATGTTGCTATGGTGTTTTTTAGTTGGAATAGTCTGCAGGGTCAGATTGAAGGTTCCCAGATGGCAAAGGAAGATTTGTAATTTGTCAAGATAATTTTTTTGCATAGAAATTTATGATGATCTTATTTTATCATGCTCAATGTGGTTTTATGATCTAAAGGTATGTTGAGGTCAAATTGAAATTTTTTGTTTGATTTCAGGTTTCTTAGTTTGTGATTATGAGTATGCAAGTCCTAAAATGGGTTATAGGAAGTCAAGGTTTCCAATGGTTTGGAAGCTCAAATCTTGGTCAAGATTTGTGTAATGGTTGTCTTCAGGTGTATAATAAATTTTAGAGGTGGACGTTGACTAAAAGGTACTATGTTGACTTTGTTTATTTTAAGATTCTAGGGTTTTGGGCTCTACTAGAAAAGTGATTTGCCTTATGAGTTGAGGTCTAAGGCTTATTATTATGTTTAATGGTCCAAATGGGTTGTCAAATCAAGCTCCATAGAGTTTTGAATGTTTTCTGTTCTCAATTTTTTGTCAAATTGGAGACCTAATTGGGTAGTAGGTTTGTGAAATAAGTATGTTGCATAGGATGAGCTTGTTGTTTCAAAGTGGTGTGCTTAAGGGGGCATATGAGAGTGCTCTATATATGAATTTTAAGGTCTTGAAGTTGTGTCTATAGAAATTTATGGGCTTTGCAAGATTCAAGGAGGCATAAAAGAGGACTAAACAAACCTAGTAAGAAGAAGAGTGCTTTTGTTTAGTTTCTCCAAAAGAACAAATAATGAATGTTTCAAGGTTATTTCTCAAGTTGGTTTAGAATATGTTTCCTAATTGATGAGTGGTATGTTGCTCTGTTGGTGGTCATGGAAATGTCTTGAGAAAGAAGGCTAGTAAGCATGTGTGATGGTTTTTCATGGTGTGTGGAGATATGAATATGATAAAATAGGTGCAATAGCTCATAAATATTAGGGGGAGTCCCTCTCAGATGTTTCTTGATTATTTATGTTAGATTATAGTGGTTTTTATGTACTCTATCTTCATTAGTTTCTATACTTGTGAAGAGAAGTGTTGGCCTGGAGAAAGAGAAAAAAATGTCAAGGCAAGATAAGGTAGGCACAAAGTAAGGGGGAGTTTGTATCATCTTTCTAATATGGTACTTTCCTATTTATGGTATTTTTAGGTCCTCAAGATTAGTTGGTGCCCACTTTGTCATTGTGTCAAAGGGGGAGAAAGTTCTTATTATGGGAGTGCTTTGAAGAGAGAGAAAGTGAGCTGTATATTTTTATATATGATGTTTTTTGACATCAATGACAAAGGGCAAGATTATTGTATTATTTTTATTGATGTAATGGTGATGTCATGGAGGTGTCATGTTGAGTGGATGAAGTACTTTGATAAGCTAAGTGGCAATGACAAAGTGTGCAATGTGCTTGTCTTAGTATACTTGAAGAAGGCTTGGTTGATCATCAGAGTTGGCATGGTTGAGTTGTTAAAGGATGAGTATGGTGATTGGGGAATGTGAAATAGGTCCCTAAGATGTTATCTATGCTTTGATATCTTGTGTGCATAAGTGTAATTCATCTGGTAGTACATAATTTTCATCTAGACACTTTGGGTCTAGTGGCAAAAAATTTGAGTAGGTAGCTTGATGACATCACCATTACCACATGGGAATGAGTCAAGGGGAGTTGGTCATATGGTTGTGATCAAATTAGTCCCTAGTTATTATACATCAAATCTCAATTCATGCATAAAAGCATGATCAAAGATATGAGGGTGCAAATTTGGTTTCTTAGTCAAAATTTATTATTTTCCCATAACCAATTTTGTAATGTGACAAGAAGAGTCGAGTGAGCATTTTGATGAGTTATATCTTACACGTGTGAAGGTGTCTAGAGAAATTGATCATATGGATTTGTTCATTTTTGTACCTAGTTGATTTTTTCTAAATTTGAGATCATGCGTTGAAGTGTGGAAAAAGTTATGCATGCTTAAAGTTGGCCTCTCAGGCAGGTTTTGACATAGTTGGCTATATGATAAAAGATTTTAAGAAGGAAATTTTATGGCATTATATCTTGCATGTGTGAGATTTTTATGATATATTTGTTATATGGTTGGATTATCCTATGTGAGGAGATCATCTGGTCCAAATTTGAGATCATGCATCAAATCATAAGAAGATATTAAGGTTTAAAAATGGCTACTCAAACATACTGAGAGGGTCCCCATAGTCAATTTTGAAAGAGTTAAAGCTCAAGAAAGATCAATGGTGCGCATTAATCCAATAAGTTAGGAAGTAATGAGAAGAGGACATGTGCATGATTTTTAATGACTGAGAAAAGGTATAGGATAAGGATTCAATGGTGAGTAAGTGTTCATATAGATTGATCAAATGATGAACATTGATAGTTAAAGACCTAGTTGATCCATCGAGATCGATAGGGTGTGTGGAGTCAACATTATAATATTTCATGAGATGAGGTCAAGATGATTGAGCTTAACATTTGAGCATTGGCACATGTGCATTAAATATCAAATAAGATCAATAGTGTGTTTTTGATCTTAATTGAGAGGACACGTGATGTGAGCATGGTGTTCAAGGTTTAACCATGATCATTTGAATTTGAATATTTGAATTTTTGCAAAGGAAAGACTAGTGTCTAGTTTTTAGACCATAACTTTTTATCTAGATGGAATTTGCTCATGTAGTAAAAAGTAAAATGGTAGAGAAATCCAAGGTACATCTAGAAATATGGATTTAAAGATGTGAAAGTGTGTATAGTAAAAGATATCAATGTTCAAATTTGATTGTATGTTCATGCTTATTCTACAAAGGACTTGAGAAGGATTATTGAGCTCATTTTGATGTTATTTCAATGTTTCATAGTGAATTAGATTTTGGGGAGTGTTTTAGACTCCATGAGGTTTCTCTATAAGGATTTGGGAGGTTTGATCAATCTATCTTGAGTATGAACAATGCATAAGAAGTTGATTGTATGTTCGGTAATGGTATTCCTGTATAAGGTCTTTGTTTGAGCATACATAGAGGTCAGATAAGAAGACTATGATCATTTGAAGATGTCGAAGGGGACATAAGGAGTGGACCTATGTGTTTAAAAGTGGTCTTGTGTTCTTATTTTGTTTGATAGTGTGCTTAATGTGTGAATAGGTCTCCATGAGACCTATAAGAGCTATTAGGGCCTTATTAAAAGGTGTATATGCCTAAGTGTGACCCATTGAGATGCCTTAAGGATGAAGGAATGTATTTTGGCTTAGAAGGATTAATGTGGACTTGATAATTCATGATTACTCTATATATAGTAAAGCCAAATGTGTTAGGTTCTAGATTTTTTAAGTGAGAGACTTTGGTGTGGAATATTTGAGAGAGTTGGAGAGTGAAGGAAAGCAGAGGAGAGTGAGAGTGCCTATTTATTGGGTTAATGAGTAGAGGAGATTAAGGACTATGTATTTGATTTATAGATCATGTTTTTTATGGTAAAATAGTGATCTTATAGATTGAGTGTGAGTGAATATGAAGAGTGATAAGTAGAGTTCCATCATCAATTATTGAAGAAATCATTTCTAAGGTGGAAGTGTATTTTTCAAGGAGGGTGTAAGGGACTTGATATTCATTAAGGGTAGTTGTTCCTTGTGAAATAGGGTTTCACTAAAGAGCTGTGATAAGAATAACTTGATTAAGGTTGTAGGTCATAAAGACTTAACCAAAGGTTCATGATTATAAAAACTTTATCAATCTCTTTTTGTGATAATCTTATAGGATAGTAATCCATGTGTTTGTAGGCTTGAAAGTGGGTTTTATTCCCCAAGAGGGTTTCCTATGTATATCTTTTGTTGTGTATGTGATATTGCATTATGTTCTTTATTCACTTCTATGAATCATATGTATGCTTCATGAATTATTATGTTGAATGCTTAAGTATTTTCAAGGGTTTAGAAATTGATTTGGATTATTTGTCACCGCTGATTCACCCCCCTCTCAATGGATGTTTTCTTAGGTCATTCTTTGATCAAGTATGTAATTATAGATGTGATATATAAATAATAAGTAGTGTGTTTAGTTGTATTATTTTATGATTTTATGTAATTATATGCAAAAATAGTAAGTGTTAGATGTAAAATACCTTGTGAGGCTCTTTATAAAGAAGGAACTTTTATTTGAATTTAAGTCCCTTATTCATTGGCTGATAAAATGAAAATGAGGGATAAAAACATAAGAGAAGGCTCAAGATAAGGTTAAGACCCAAAATACAAAATAAACTAACCATTGGACACTAGTGCTAAAAATCGAACACTAGCACCATTGGTGTTACTATCTATATAAGGGTATTAATGTCTTAAGGTCCCAAAATAGAGCAAAGATAGAGCAGAACAGGCTAGGGTCCCCTATGACTAGAAAAGAATGACTTAGGACCACTTGGGGTGAAACAAATAGTGAAAATGAAACATAATAGAGACCAAAAGACCCATAATGACCATGCAAATAAAATATACATTCATCACTAAGACCTTCTTGTGAAAGAGTAAAAAAAGACAATATTTGTGGTTGCTTGACCAAATTAGGGTGTATACATCAAACAACTATTGCTACATCCTCCATGGGAACAATTAATACTTGAACCTAATTACCAATTTCAATGCCCACATCAACACAAGTTGTCTCTTCATCCCTTTTTGTCGCTTCTCAAATCTCAAAAATTAATCCTAATGGGTCTATAGTGAAAAATATTCTCCAAGTTATAAAAACTATGGAAGCTAAAGTTAAAAATATTAAACAAGATGCCTTAAAATCAACTCATGTTATTGATTTGCAATATGTATTACATAATCTTATAGAACCTAAGATATCTTTGCACCCTTTTACAACTAGGTTTTTTCACCCAAGTTAACATTTTATGATGGCAAGGGTGATCCACTGATCCTAAATATCTTCGATCCTTCTATGTGGTGTACCTTGATTATGATTTAAATGATAAACTTTTGACCAAATTATTTCCAAGGAGCCTTGAGGTCTATACTCTAAGATAGTTCTATGACTTACCAAACCGATCAGTGAAATCTTTCAAACCCATAGCAGATTGGTTTCTATCATATTTATCCATCAACATCACTAAAAATATGTCATATTTATAAATTGCTAAGATCAAACAAGGCACAAATGAACCTATCAATGAATATGTTTTGAGATACGAAATAATATAAGACAAATTGATAAATCCAATGGTAGATAAAGAGATTCAAGACATATTTAATAAAAATATATTTTCCTCATTACATGAGTCCATTATTTTCATTAAGTTCAAATCATTTTATGACTTATGACATATTGTCTGAGATCATGAAAAGAATATTATTTCATTGAACAAATTTAATTATGTAGCAAACACATTGTATACATATTCTACCAAGTTTCATATCAAACCAAGATACAAGGTAAAACCTACAGAACCTAAAATAGAAATAACCATAATGGTTAATGTAGTGTCATAACAACCTAGTCGGTTCATTTTATCTAATGCACCTCAGAGAAAAATTACACAACTACCTAAGTCTCCAACTTCAATACTTAATAACCTTATGGAGTGTCATCTCATATCTCTCCCTTCTCCCATAGAGGTTGATATGAGTGGACCTCTACCAAAAGGATACGATGTTAATGCATATTATGACTATCACCAAGGCCTTGGGCATATTACCAATATATTCTTGATAGCCAACATTTTACCTTTGATGATCCTCTAAAATATTGAGTTTAACGACCTGTTGACGATCAAAACTAGAATATTTTTAACAATGCATTGCAAGATAATTCTAAGAAATATCTAAAATTGAAAATGGAATATTTGTTAGGGTGTGGAGCTAAAAGCTTCAACTATTTGCAGACATAAGAAGAGGATGCTAAAGAACCAAAAGCACCGGCATCGGCATCATGACCGACGTCGGTCAGGTGCAGTACAGAAGGAAACTGGTGGCGGCAGCTAGTCGGTCGACGTCGGCAGCACCAGGCAAGCAGGGACCGATGTCGGTCACCTGTGTATTTCTAGAACTGCTATTGATGAACAGTCAGTTAAGTGAAGCGAGTGTTTGCATGTCAAATGACTAATTATAGTCACGAGCTACGTGTCTAATTATTGTAGTTAGATTTCTATTTTTGTAACCATGGGACTCTATTTAAAGACCCATGAGGCATGTATTGTAATCACCAAGAAGGCAAGTAAAAGCATTGAAGCAAGCAAGGTCAAGGAGATCTACAGGTGTAAGGTCAAGGAGATTAGCTGAAGCATTCAAGGAGGGATAATAACTCAGGTTATAGATTTGTTGTGTTGAGCAAGAGAGAGAGGGAAGAAGGTCTTGAGGTGTGGCAAGCCTTTGAGGTGGAGGAAGAAGTGGCATCTTCCTTATTGTATTTTCTTCTAGTAATATCTAATACAAGAGTGTGTATTGTCTCTCAAATTCTTTGTTGTCTCAAGTTTCTAGTTACTTTATCATTCTGGTATAATTCTATGTTTAATTACTTATAAGAAAGTAATCAATTGTGCTTCCGTTGGATAAGGGGTTCCTAACAGTTGGTATCATAGCATATTGATCGTTGTAGGTTCTCCTGACAAGTGGTATCAGAGCTACGGTTTGCAGGAAGCAGGGTATTGTTTTTTGATTACAGGTCATTCACAGGGTCTTTTGATTGAGTGGGAGTTTAGCAATGGCAGAAGAAAGTAAGCTACAAATGGATAAGTTTAACGGCAAGAATTATCAACATTGGAGGATGCAGATTGAGGACTATCTGTATCAAAAGGATTTGTACTTACCATTGGGTGGGGTTGCATGCAAGCCCACAGATATGAAGGATGAATAATGGAGTGTTCTTGATTGGAAGGCTCTTGGTTCCATAAGGTTGAGCCTTGAATCATCTGTGATTTCTAGCTTATCACAGTGCAAGACAACAAAAGAGTTGATAAAGTCCTTGGTGAATCTATACGAAAAGCCCTCAGCTTCTAATAAGGTATATCTTATGAAGTAGCTATTTACTTTGCAAATGCAGGAAGGTGGATAAGTACATACTCATCTCAGTGATTTCCATGGTTTGGTAAACCAACTAGCTTTAGTCAATATTGTTTTTGATGATGAGGTAAAGGCTCTCTTGATTTTATGTTCTTTGCCTAAAAGTTGGGACGGTTTGGTTATGGCAGTAAGTAATTCTGCATCTGCTTCTAAAATCTTAAAATTTGATGATGTTGTGAGTGTGATCTTGAATGAAGAAATACATAGGAGAAGCATAGGTGAATCATCAGGGAATGCTCTAAGTGCAGAAAGCAGGGGAAGGCAAAGGGAGAAGATTGAGCAAGGAAAATCAAGGTCGGGAAGGAGATCCGAGTCTAAAGGTATTACCTGCTGGTTTTGTGGAAAGAAAGGACATACAAAGAAGGAGTGTTGGTTGAGAGATAAAGAGAATCAACATGTAGGTATTGAAGAAGCAAAGGATGCAAATATTGTGGTACAGGATGCTCTCATACTTTCTTTGGATGGTCAGGTAGGATCATGGATTTTAGATTCTGGTTCATCTTTTCATGCATCCCCAAACAGAGATTTTTTTCATGAGTATGAATAGGGAGACTTTGGAGTGATCTATTTAGGGGATGGTACGCCTTGTCAGATAGTTGGCAAAGGGAAAGTGCAGCTGAGATTGCAGATTGATAACACATGGGTGTTGAAAGAGGTCATGCATGTTCCAATTCTAAAGCAGAGTCTGATTTCTTTAGGAAGGTTGGGAGATGAGGGATGCACAATAAGCCTCACAGCAGACTCTTGGAAGGTTACCAAGGGAGCACTTGTTCTATCAAGAGGTAAGAAAGTAGGTACTCTTTATCTATCTACTTGTATTACTGATTCTACTTTTGGTGTAGATTCGAAGATGTGGTCTAATAGGCTTGGTCACATGAATAAGAAGGGAATGGACGTTCTTGATTCAAAAGGTATGTGTTCAGATTCAGAAAGCATAGATAGAGTTCATTATAGGAAAAGGAAATTTGATGCTTTTGATAGGAACAAAGAAGCCTTGGTGTTTATAGAGGAGATGAAGGACAGAGATCAGTCACAGGGGCTGAATAAATCTAAGCAAGGCAGCATGGATAGAGGTTTGATCCAAGAAGAGCTCGCGGATGAAAATTTCATCACTTACAGGAAAACATAGACGTTGATGTCAGTCACATGGGACCGACGTCGGTCAGGCAGATACTGACATCGGTCATGTGCAGACCATCAGGGTCGGTAGGTCGGGCAGGAGAAGTTCAGGGAATCGACATTGGTCGGGAGCAGACTGGGAGATGGCCGAGATCAGTCACTGGAATGGATGTTGGGTGGACAGCAAGCTGTCAATGAGTCTCAAACACCCATATGGAGGTCAGAAATGGTAAGTGAACCTCATATTCGTTGTTCACCTTCTTTATATTGCTTACTGATAGTCAAGAACTAGGAAGATGGAAGAAGCAATGTAGGTAGAATCCAGAAATAGTGGGAGCTTTATATGGATGAGGAGTGTGAGTCCTTGGAGTAGAGCCAAATAGGTATTTATTGGTAGAGTTGTCAGCTGGAAGAAAGCACTGGATGGAGGGATGGATTCCCGTTTTAGAAAAGAGAGTGGATGGACACATGAGATAGAAGGCTATGGTATTTGGTCTTGAGTAGGCTGCAGAACAATGGAGGTTTGACCATTGTATTTTATCTTTACCAGGTTGGATAATATTAGCTACATTATCCTATTACTGTATTGTGTTACTTGTTGCAGGGTTTCATATACAGGGAGTTTTTTGAGCTAAGGGTAGAGTTGGTTCAGAAGTATGTCATGAAGAATTTGGGAGCAGCAAAATTCTTTTGGCATAAGTGTCAGGTATAGCATCACAGGTTTGCGTGGTGGTTGGTCTTAAAGAGTGACTTTGAAGAGGGATACAGAGCCAAAGGAACAAAATAGATGGTGTATAGGTACAGGTATAGTAGCAGCTGTTTATCTCCAAGTGGGAGATTGTTAGGGTGTGGAGCTAAAATCTTCAACTATTTGCAGACGCAAGAAGAGGATGCTGAAGAACCAGAAGCATCGGCATCGGCATCATGACCGACGTCGATCAGGTGCAGTACAGAAGGAAATCGATGATGGCAGCTAGTCGGTAGCATCAGGCAAGCAGGGATCGACGTCGATCGCCTGTGTATTTCCAAAACTGATGTTGATGAACAGTCAATTAATTGAAGCAAGTGTTTGCATATCAAATGACTAATTATAGTCACGAGCTGCATGTCTAATTATTGTAGTTAGATTTTTATTTTCGTAACCATGGGACTCTATTTAAAGACCCATGAGGCATGTATTGTAATCACCAAGAAGGCAAGTAAAAGCATTGAAGCAAGCAAGGTCAAGGAGATCTACAGATGTAAGGTCAAGGAGATCTACAGGTGTAAGGTCAAGGAGATCAGTTGAAGCATTCAAGGAGGGATAATAACTCAGGTTATAGAGTTGTTGTGTTGAGCAAGAGAGAGAGGGAAGGTCTTGAGGTGTGGCAAGCCTTTGAGGTGGAGGAAGAAGTGGCATCTTCCTTATTGTATTTTCTTCTAGTAATATCTAATACAAGAGTGTGTATTATCTCTCAAATTCTTTGTTGTCTCAAGTTTCTAGTTACTTTATCATTCTGGTATAATTTCATGTTTAATTGCTTATAAGAAAGTAATCAATTGTGCTTCCGTTGGATAAGGGGTTCCTAACAGTTGGTATCAGAGCATATTGATTGTTGTAGGTTCTCCTGACAAGTGTCATAACAACCTAGTCGGTTCATTTTATCTAATGCACCTCAGAGAAAAATTACACAACTACCTAAGTCTCCAACTTCAATACTTAATAACCTTATGGAGTGTCATCTCATATCTCTCCCTTCTCCCATAGAGGTTGATATGAGTGGACCTCTACCAAAAGGATACGATGTTAATGCATATTATGACTATCACCAAGGCCTTGGGCATATTACCAATATATTCTTGATAGCCAACATTTTACCTTTGATGATCCTCTAAAATATTGAGTTTAACGACCTGTTGATGATCAAAACTAGAATATTTTTAACAATGCATTGCAAGATAATTCTAAGAAATATCTAAAAGTGAAAATGGAATATAATGCACATCCTCTTCCATCACATTATGGGCACCCATTATATGGGATTATTATCACTTATGCACAATACTTCCTATGGTTTAGACACCTTATATTTATTTTGATGACTAAAATTATAAATGATAATTAATATATTCATTCATTATTTATTCAATCATACCTTAATCATCAAGCTATACATAGTGTTATGATTGATAGGGGTGCTAGTGAGAACATATGTACTATGATGTTACTTACATATTTAGTATATACACATGATGATTTATAACCTTAAACTAAAATGGTCAGAGCATTTGATGAGACATCATAGTATGTTAGTGGTGAGATATATCTACTTTTACAGGTTGGTCCAATAAATGTGGTCACTACCTTTTTAGTTATACCATATACAAGAGTCTTTAATATGTTATTGGAATTACCTTGGATAAATAAACTCCATGCATTAAATTCCATAGTGCATGGATTTATTAAACACATTCATACTAACAAGGTAGTAACAATTCTCATAATTTCATATAAACATCCACTTGAACAAGAGAAATTTATTCCCAGATAGCTAATTATACAACCTGCTAAGGTTAATTATACATGAAAGGGTAAAGAACAAGTAATCCCATTTATTATGTAGCCCAAAATTGAGATATCATTACACTATAGATACACAATGGATTCCACGGAATCCTCATCTATACCTATACAATCTACCTAGTTTCTAAGAGTACATACACATGTTCTAATTACAGATACACCTAGAAAACCATAAAACACTAAATAATGGGTTCCATGAACCCCTGCTCCTTTTATTACCTATTCACAAACATAAAGTCCCATGAGACATATGTAGAGTGCCACATATTTCATAGTTCCATATATGACACCTATGCATACTCATTGGCAATATCACCAATTTTATGTACCATATTCTTAGTATGAAGATACTTGTTACTATCCATTATATGTGATCATAGGTTAAACATTTTTACTTTATAAATATTTATATATATATATATATATATATATATATATATATATATCAATGAAATATAGAAATATCCAAATAAATCTAAAAATACAAAAAAAAACAGCATTTGCATGTTCACTATATCCTTGGCATCCAAAATGGGGGGTGATTTGAATAGGCTAGATCCACTATCGACGGATAACATCATGAAAAAATTGGAGGTTTTGGAGATCCTCCACACTGGTGTCATCACTAACTTCATCAATCACATTTGCAAAATTGACAAGTATTTGTCCTATTTATTTACAAAAAAAATAGAGGAATAGAGTGGTTCTGGTTAGGAATATCTCAGTGGAGATCAACAAAGAGCTCATTGCTAGAGTCACTAGGCTCAAAATTGAAGAGTGTAAATATAGCAAGATTACCAAGGATTTGAAGAATGAAAAAGATAAATTCCCTATGGGTAATGAATGTCTATGCCTTTTCAAGGGGGTTTCAAGAGGGAAGACGTTCCTAATCCATTCCATGAGGTTGTTGAGCACTTAATAAGGTATGTGACTCTAGATGGGTTGTATAATGTCATTAATTTCAATCATTTTCCATTCTCTAATTACCTTTGCCACAATATTCCCATCAATATTCTATTCTATATCATTCATTCATTGGAACAGTCAATCTTGGAGGCTAAGCAGGGGAAGAAAACAAAGGAGCCACTTCATCAAGTGGTTATCTTTGTTATTTATAAGTTTTTTTAGGCACTTCATCCTGAACCTCAGGGCATGGTTGAAGAGCACTATCCTCAATAGGCTCCTTTAGTCATGTGGTCCTTTAAAAATTAGGGTCAGGTTGAGAGATAGAGCCCTCAATAGCCTCCTATGATCAGGCATTCTATTATAATTCTTCATGGCAACACCAAGCCTAAACCCAGGAAGCAATTTGAGGTGTCTTCCTCTATGGGGCATGTGGAGCATTAGTTTAAGAATCCTCTTCATCATGAGAACATTTTATTGGTTGACCTTGATGAGCTTGATGACAACCAAGAGAATCCCATACAAATCAACTCCCATAATGCTACATATTCACCTAAAAAAGATAGGGATTTGAATTTGGGGTCTGATACCAGAACTAGGTAGGATAGGCATGAAGACAAGGGTGGGGAGCCTCCTTCTAACATTCATAAAAAATTGGATTCCAAAACCATTGTAGACTATGTCAATAGCTAGAGCAAGATGGAATAATTGGAAGATGAAGTCAATCTTCACAAATCTTTTCTTATATGATTCATGAAATACCATACCTTCTTGAAGAAAGAAATTGGAAAAATCAATCAAATGGATGGGCTCTTTTACACCAAGGAAAAGGAGGTAAAACTGTTCTCCATGATTGACTCACTCACTAATAGAGTTTATAATTTATAAAAGGAAAATAAAAACCTCAAATACAATATTTATATCCTAGTTAACTTTAGTAAAGTCATGATTAGTAATACCATGAATAGTATGGAAGGCCTATCCGTGTGCTTCAACAATAAGAAAGAGGCTACCGAAGGAATCAGACCTAAGAAAAATTTCAAAGGAATCACCAATGGTAGTGAGGAGGATAACAACAATATATTCATCAATAAAAACCTTAAGAGAATGATCAAACAATGGACTAAGGCATATGTTAACTAAAAAATCTTCAATAGTTGAATGTCTCAGGTGATAGTTTGGCCTGTGTGTGTGTTATTATTTTGTTGTGTTTTTTCTATAGTTCTATTGTTTTTGTTTGTTTTGGATCCTTTTGTTCCTTTGGATCTTGAATTTTTATATGCCCATTGGTTCCCATAGGATTGATAGCATTATATTGGTTGGGTCCCCTTAATACCCACTTTTACCCTTAATAAAAACATATCATTTGTATACACATATATGTTTCATGCATACTTGAGTGTGATATAGTCATACACCAGACACATGATACTAAAACATATATATGTTTAACCTTTCCTCTTCCCATGTGACATATTACACTGGGGGCATATACATCTTTGATCATGATTATTATAGGTTATATTATACTATGGTCACATTTTCATTATCATGTTGAGCTTATATACTAACACTTACACATGCCTATACTCATTATTACATATTTCATTGTGTACTTTATATAATATGTTAAATGATGTTTTTGATAACACATATGTGCAGGGATTAATATGATATGTTTATGTTAGTTGTTTATACTTCATTTATTAACATTATCATTTCCTTTAGTGTATTTTTCTTGCTTGATATTATTTTTCTTATGGAACATTTTAATATTTTCCTTTATTGTTGGCCCCCATGCCAATGTATGATGATTTTTAGTTTGACATTTTAATATAACATTCCTTCAAGAGTGAAAATTTTTAATATGCCCCTTATTTTTGGTTTCCTTATACCCCTCTTGTGTGACATTGAGTGTTCTTGTGTGTGTGATTGATTATTTTTTGAGATTGTATTATTACTTTATAGACAGTGTCATGATACATATCATGTATATTATGGCTCATTTTGATTACATATTATTAAATTCATTGATATATCTACTTAGAAATGCTACTCTCATATGCTACATGATTCATACATAAATTATATAGTTATCTTATCCTTTTGAGGTAAAGTAACTACCAAATTCTGTTTACCTCACCTAAAAATGGGGGTTGGGGGGGATTTGGGGGGGCATATCCATGGGGAAATGTCATAGAGACATGACCTCCACACTTTTACAATTCTCATAATTTATAAAATTTCATTACAATTTACATGATTTATATAGACATTTGGGCTAGAATCCTATACATTTCATCGATTTTAATAGGTTTGGGATAGTTTCTTAGATTTATGACATATATATATATATATATATATATATATATACACACACACACACACACACACACACACACAGAGTTATAAATATGATATTACTTTTTTATAGATACTTCAGATTGAGACATATTAGAGGTGCATATTCCATGCAAGTGCACCAAAAATTTCAAATATATATTCAAACTTATTTACTAAGAAGCATAATTTACACCAAGAAGCACTATTTTGAGCATTTTATGTAAGCAATAGTTGGCTCCCTTTAGTAGTGTGGTTGAGATTAAATGCCATCAATGACTTAACACTATTTCCATTTTTCATTTTGAGTTGGTTTTACCACTTGACTTGGATTTTATTGTATTGTCACTTGAGTTGTGTGATTGAGATTCAATGATCTTAATGGTCGTATCACAACTCACCCTCGCACCATATTGGGGGCATAATAACCTTCCAATATCCCTATTCCAATATTAAAGGTTCAATTTTTAATCTCTCTCAGCTCCAATGATTCATAATGAATCATATTTACCAAGTTAAAGTACCTAAGGTAAACATGGTTACATTAACACATAAGTGTGTTCCTTACTTACTCTCTTTCTTTTCAAGCATTTTCAATTGTGTCAAATTTTAGGTTACATACACTAATTTATAATATAACATGCTCTTGGTTATAGTTACTACACTATAAAAATATTTAAATTGGGTTCAAGTAAAGGCAAGGTGTGTTATACACACCCAGGTACTCATTTCTTTCCATTGACCTAGTAATTTCATCTTTATGCATAACTAGACTAAAATGGAGAAAATGTAGATACTAAAATCTAATTGATATAGCATCTCAATGTTGTATACTTTAAAAATACCTATTATGTATATACCCTTTCATTATATACATCCCTATTGATTAAAATCTCACATTCACCTCTCACTGTGCCTAAATGTTTATCTTATGGTCTGACCAATCATTTTTTATGACCCAGCTCTCCTACATTTTAAACAAATCTTAAAAGATGATATATATCCTTTACTATTAGTTCCATATCCTTATCATCTTCCTATCATGTTAGATACGTGCATCCCATATACGTACCCTTGCATTGATGTAAGTATCCATATTATTATCAAGTGTCTATCCCTCAAAAGTCATTTAATTTTCAAATCTTTCCAATCCTATGGGTTGACCCATTTGTCTTATTGAACCCTGCCATTATATATTTTCAAAAGGTGTGGTATAAATATAAATATAATATTATTCATTATTTATCTATTAAAAACCTATTCAATCTCACTCAATCAACACAACTAAGCTCTACTACCCTATTCTTCCCTATTTACATATCAGTCATAGGAGAAACCATATTATAGGTGTAAAGATGGTGTAGGAGCATCACCATATTGTTCAATTTTGGTTTAATTTTTATTTTATAAATAATTATATGTCTTATGAGGTTTATAGGACACTTAGGAATCATTTCTAAGTCATAGGTGTTCTTAAAACTTGAAATTGAGACATCTAGGCATTTTCCCACCAAAATGCCAAATTCAAATGTTTGAATTTTTAAGCATAATTTTATGGGATAACTCATGTATTTTTTAGAGTATAAAGTTTGATATTTGTTAGTTAAGGTTTATAAATTATATTATTATTATTAATTATGTTTTGCCACATTTGTGGTCTCATTATTATATTCAAACTTCATGTAACATCCAAGAATGCAAAGTTGTCTTACTTAAGCCTACATTAGAGGCAAACAAGAAATAGTTAGAGTGTTTATAGGATGATATATTGAATGTATATGTTTTAATTTTTCATTATGCAAGTGATATAATGATTTTTATCTCCATGAAAGAGATAAATAATATTAATTTTACAAAAAGAAGGTTGTGCATGATAGTTTTCTGAGTTTGAATGTATAAAAATCAATAAGGTTCATGAATGAAACATTTGAAGACTTTTGTGAATGCTTATGAGAACATTGGTAAGTTTTATTACTTGTCTCAATTTTTTCCTTTATGTTATTTTAATTTGTTAATTAATATACAAGCAAGAGAAAGAGATCTACAATCCTCAAAATAATTATGTATTACACAATCCAATTTTCAGTGTTGAGAAGGGTTTCTTGGATTGATTTCAATTATTATGATGAATGGAATTGTGTTATAAAGTTGTTATCATTTTTTTTAATTATTTTACAATTTTAAAACCCTTGATAATACAAAATTTTTCATCTAAGCATCAAATTTCATATCACTATTTTTGTACGTTGTTTTCATGATGAAGAGTGAAGTATACGAGGTGAATAAGGATTCTCTTGTCTAAGAAAATAAATTTAAAGATTGATATAGTGTTGGGAGTTTATAATTATTTGAATTAAATGTTTTTATATATCATAAAACTCTTATGAATTTTTAATATTATTCCAATCTCAAACTTTGTTTACACAGTCTAGAACCATGTCTTCTTCGTGAATAGTCAAAGTGAAAATTGTAATTTTAGAGTTTATTTTGGATTGAAATAAGTTTTATTTCAATGGTATAAGGTGTATTAGGGTGTCACAAACCCTATTAAATAATATTATCCCTTGAAACCTCCATGTTCACTTCCAAACACCAAATGTAGATCTCTTAGCCTGTGCAAGAACCTAGTTGAGGGTTTTTGGTCATTTGATGGTTTAGGTATCTATAGATGGTTTTAGAACTTAAAAATTGACCTGTATCTTGGTTTTAGTTTTTTAAAGGTGAATTAACTATTTACTTTTATTTTTGGCATGTGTGGATGGTTATAAATTAAAAAAATATATTTTTGAAGATAAAGAGACCTAGTTTGGAGAAGTCAAGTTAAGTTAATACACTTCCATTGAAAATTATGCCATAAAACTTTGTAAAAAGATGAATAATCCAATTTTCAGTGTTGAGAAGGGTTTCTTGGATTGATTTCAATTATTATGATGAATGGAATTGTGTTATAAAGTTATTATCATTTTTTTTTAATTATTTTACAATTTAAAAACCCTTAATAATACAAAAATTGTCATCTAAGCATCAAATTTCATATCACTATTTTTGTACATTGTTTTCATGATGAAGAGTGAAGTATATGAGGTGAATAAGGATTCTCTTGTCTAAGAAAATAAATTTAAAGATTGATATGGTGTTGGGAGTTTATAATTATGTGAATTAAATGTTTTTATATATCATAAAACTCTTATGAATTTTTAATATTATTCCAATCTCAAACTTTGTTTACACAGTCTAGAACCATGTCTTCTTCGTGAATAGTCAAAGTGAAAATTGTAATTTTAGAGTTTATTTTGGATTGAAATAAGTTTTATTTCAATGGTATAAGGTGTATTAGGGTGTCACAAACCCTATTCAATAATATTATCCCTTGAAACCTCCATGTTCACTTCCGAACACCAAATGTAGATCTCTCGGCCTGTGCAAGAACCTAGTTGAGGGTTTTTGGTCATTTGATGGTTTAGGTATCTATAGATGGTTTTAGAACTTAAAAATTGACCTGTATCTTGGTTTTAGTTTTTTAAAGGTGAATTAACTATTTACTTTTATTTTTGGCATGTGTGGATGTTTATAAATAAAAAAAATAGTTTTGAAGATAAAGAGACCTAATCTGAGACCTACTTTGGAGAAGTCAAGTTAAGTTAATACACTTCCATTGAAAATTATGCCATAAAACTTTGTAAAAAGATGAATAATCCACTTTTTAGTGTTGAGAAGGGTTTCTTGGATTGAATTCAATTATTATGATGAATGGAATTGTGTTATAAATTTGTTATCATTTTTTTTAATTATTTTACAATTTTTAAACCCTTGATAATACAAAAATTGTCATCTAAGCATCAAATTTCATATCACTATTTTTGTACGTTGTTTTCATGATGAAGAGTGAAGTATACGAGGTGAATAAGAATTCTCTTGTCTAAGAAAATAAATTTAAATATTGATATGGTGTTGGGAGTTTATAATTGTGTGAATTAAATGTTTTTATATATCATAAAACTCTTATGAATTTTTAATATTATTCCAATCTCAAACTTTGTTTACACAGTCTAGAACCATGTCTTCTTTGTGAATAGTCAAAGTGAAAATTGTAATTTTAGAGTTTATTTTGGATTGAAATAAGTTTTATTTCAATGGTATAAGGTGTATTAGGGTGTCACAAACCCTATTCAATAATATTATCCCTTGAAACCTCCATGTTCACTTCCGAACACCAAATGTAGATCTCTCGGCCTGTGCAAGAACCTAGTTGAGGGTTTTTGGTCATTTGATGGTTTAGGTATCTATAGATGGTTTTAGAACTTAAAAATTGACCTGTATCTTGGTTTTAGTTTTTTAAAGGTGAATTAACTATTTACTTTTATTTTTGGCATGTGTGGATGTTTATAAATAAAAAAAATAGTTTTGAAGATAAAGAGACCTAATCTGAGACCTACTTTGGAGAAGTCAAGTTAAGTTAATACACTTCCATTGAAAATTATGCCATAAAACTTTGTAAAAATATGAATGATATTAATGGGTATCTAAAAATATAATTTTTTTCCTTGAAACTTGGTATATTTGTCAAACCACACAAAAAGGTGCACTAGGAGGGGTACAAGGAGGATACCTAATTATCAGACAAGTGTGAGATAGTGTGTTTCCATTAAAATTATATTAATGAAAATATGATGGTGTTGTAAGAATGTAATGGGTATTTGAAACTAGTTATATTCTAACATGAAACCCTGTAAAATTCTCAAACCATCTAGGTTTGTCTTTTGGAAGGGTTACAAGAGATAGTCCTAATTGACGAGATTTTGAAATTGTATGTGTTTGACTCACTCCCTCTACATCAAAAATAATTAAAGAATAGCACATGAATAGTTATTTTCAAGTTACAAGATTTATTATTGCATGCATTTTTATATATTATATTTCACCCTTGTACATACACAAGCCAACACCTAAGGGAGAACTATATAAGTTTAAGGCCCTCCTTGGAGTATTGGTTATGTAGGCATAACTCATAGGTAGAGGGATCCTTGAGGTTAGATCAACACCATGAGACTAACTATATTATTTTTGGCAAGGTACAAATACCTAAGGTGAAGAGTTAGGGTTTGATCTATACACAGTCACTGACAACATGTGCACAAATAAAAAAACATCAATAAAATGGCAATAAAAAACCAAGGATATAGGTGGTACTTCATAATACATTGAATATTTTCTAGGATAGTTGTATTGAGATTAGGACTGAAGCATTGACACAAGTGTCATAGGTCTGACACAAGTGTCCAGGCCTCCAAAAATAATGTTTCTATAATCTGACGGCTAGATCATGATCTTGTCTTTGCCTATTTATACCACTTTACTTCTCATATTTACCTACACATTTGTAAATAAGTATTATCTCTTCTTCATGTTTATGCAATCAAATTATTATTTTGAGTGTACTTTTTATATTTAGCATAATTCAACATTTTAATTTAGAATATTCATTTATCTAATTTTTTAACTAATTGGTCTACTTTTATAATAGTTATATCCATCATTATATGCAACTTGAAACTTTCAAAAATATTCTAGCAAATTTGCATGACTTACAATATACAAAAATGCTATTACAAAAATATGCAACTTAAAATTTAAAAAAAAATGAATTTGAAAATTTACAATATCAAAGTTAGAAAATTTGTAATGCTATCTATTCATCTTCAAATAAGATTTAGACTCTTTTTTTTCATCCTATTGCATCTTTTTACTTGTATTCATCAAATATTTTCATAGTTTCCTTAAATGTATTTTTATTAGGACCTTCAAAATGAATGAAAGAAATTTATCCATCAGTGGATATCGACCTTCTGGTGTGAAGTTAGTTGGAGTCTCTTCAAAATTTTATCAAAATTATCAAGGATATTTTGATATCTGATAATTTTTTTGATTGACTTGTAATTGATTGTAGATTTTAGAGTCGTCTCTTTTTCCACTAATTGTTTGAACTCATCTATAATTATTTATTTTGAAACCACTTTTGTGTTTTCATCCACAAATGAATAAGGAAGTTTCTATATTTATCCCTATATCTCCATTATTACATAAAATACCAATGATTGTGATTCTCTAAATTTTTTATGCATTCTTCAGTGATGCAGATTCAAAATTTAGCAGCACCTAGAAATTCTAAGAGATATACAATATCTTCATGTTTTATAACTCCTTTTTTGATGAGACATTCTAGATTATTATATGAAAATGATTCTAATTTTGGTATCATTTTCTTCTATTTACATATTTATCTTTAATTTCTTTTGTAATGTCATATTCAAACTGGATCTTGACATAAATAGTCATAGTTGTGTTTATTTTTTCAGTCCCTTACTAGATCAATTTCTCAAACCAGTATTTTATTTCTCTCCTCATGTGTCCAATTTTATTAGATGCATTTACTATCTCAAAATCTAAAGTCTTTTGAAAAATAGAAGATATAGAAGATTAAATTAGCTTTATCAACTTCTAAACAATTGATGTGAGTTGTTCAAATTTTTCCTTCGACTTTTCTTTGGTGGATTTGTCTTGGTCCATATTTTCAAAGAGATTACCAATTAAAGATTATATTTTTAATTTAACTCTTTCTCTAGTATCTTTCCAAAGATGCACTTTTGATATCTGATAGGCAGTGGTAATGACATTATCTTTTGAATTTTTTAGTAAGAGGGACTACCACTTCATCATATCTTTCTCTTTTTTCATCTGTAATTATTATATAAACCATCTTAGTTTTATTTATTACACAAGGAGTATGAATAGTTAGAACACTAAAATTTATTTCATTTGGTTGTATAACTCTTTTCTCTTTTTCATCACCTCATTCAACCAAACAAGATCCTTTGTGTTAGGTGGTTGTTGTACAATTGTATCCTCTAGTTTATTTTGAGTATCTAGAGGAGGGGGTGGAGATACCAAAAATTGATAATATATAAGTTGAATATCACCTTTATTTTGTTTAGGTGTTTTAGAAGTAGTTTTTGGAGTTAAAACAAGGAGTAACTCAACCTCTTGAGAAAGAAGTAGAGGATTAAGAGTGGATGCAAGGGACAATAGGGAAGTGTTTGAAGCCAAGAATTATTCAGTAGTATTCATTATCAAACTTTGTGGATGAGTAATATTAACAAGAGGAGTATCAAGTGCAGTAGAAATACCAAGTGTACTTGAAGGCCCTTCTCCTAACGTTTTGATTTTTAGCTTGAGTGGTTTTTATACTTAAGTAGTCACTATGACTGGTTCAACTCTTTCTTTCAAAATTTATTATATGGCTTCATTTGATTCTCATATAGAAGATAAACCTACCTTTCATTTTTGTTGATGAAAACTAACCACCTCAATCTCTTTCATTGGTGGGGAAAAACCAACTTTATCTACTTTGATGCCTTTGTTCTTCAACCATCTAAATGTTCTATCCAACACTATTTGAGTCATATTTTATAAAGATGTGGATTTTGATTTGATTTAATCAACCCATGGAATAGGATTTAACTCAATATATGCTTCTTCATAAATGGTATCTAAAACATCCTCATCATCTTCAACATTCTTTGAAATTTTGATAATTTAAAATTCAATGACTTATGCTTAAGTGAAGTGAGAATAGTCACGAGCTCTGACTTATTTCTTTTCTTCATAGTACATCCAAAAGTTTTAAAAATGGTGCACATGTTGGTATGTTGGACTAATAATGTTATCAATGAGAAATTTAACATCAAAATATGTTCTATTATTGACTGACTAGATAGTGACTCGGGTCATTTTTGCATCAATAGTTTTTTCCTTAGACAATGAAACACATGTATATCTGTCTATTTATGTTTACTTAAAAAAATTATGTTTAAATAAATTATCTTACTAATTCAATTAAGTTCCATCTATCATCTGCATATCTTGGGATCATGTATGGAGCTATTTCACTCCCATAAATTATGAGGTATGTGAAAGTTAGGAATTGAATAAAACAAGTTCCCCATATAGTAATTTCACTAATGTTAAAATTGATAATCTGATTTTTTAGGGATCAAGATTAAACATCTAAATGACATGTTTAAATAATGCATCGTTGACTCTACAAAAATGATGTGGATTTATTTCAAAGTAAGTTATGGGTAGAACTCATGTAATGAACCCAAATATTATCAAAGCAAAAAAACCAATAGGAATAGTACGTAGAACTTATAAAACAATATTTTGTATTTATTCATATTTAATAAATAAAATAATTACATACAATAGCATAAATGAACCTCAAATTTTAATTGGATTTGACATGTAAAATTTGAAAATATAAAAAAACAAAAAATTCAACCTATTATTTTTAGCAGTTGTTATTTTCAGTAAGTTTTGCATGCAAACTTGATCAACTCTAAAAATCTTCACATATCTCCTTAACACTAAAATTAACCTAACAAAAAAAATTTAACTGAAGTTCATGTCTAGTCACAAAATATACTAATTCTAAAAATATAAAAAAACTCAAAAAAAATTTAAAATTTAGTTTTCAAACCCCTAGATGATCATGTATGGCTTTTGAAAAGTTTTAAAAGCGTCCCTAAATGGATAGTGTTACTTATGGATGAATTGAAATTTTTGAGACAATCATTTTGGCACAAATGAGAGCTCAAATAGAGTTACATATCAAAAGTTATGGCCTCTATAAGTTTGGTCTTTGCATCATCAAGGATTTCAGAGGATGCCATATTATCCACCATGTTTAGACCAGTGTAGATTCTTGTACAAGTAACTGAATATATGATATATGAAGTCATGTATAAATTAGATGTATTGGTTACTTTTGTTGGATTTGTATGTATTGAATCACTAATCAGTTGACCCTAATTGATATATTGTTGATTATTATGAATGACCCATATATAATTGTGCATCCATGTTTGGAGGTCTTAGGTAGTAGGGTTACTGATAACTATTTTTATAAGTGTATTATATCATTGAATTCATTGATGAATTAAAATATGAATAAGGTCTTCAAAAATCATGTTGTTAAACTTTTAAGATTTATAAGCCACTCCTTGTTGACACACTTGGAATAAGAACTAGTGTTAGTTTTTTAAAATTGCTTAGCAAAATTTGGGGTGATATCAAAAAATGATTCTTGACTAGGCAAGTTTATAAAATTATGAACATGTTCTATTTCTAATAAAATCACAAACTCCCTATATAATTTTATTAATTCCATCTTTTCTTTGGCACAATGTCTAGCCATGTTTAGGACCAGTTCAAGATATTGCACTGAGGTTGGGAAGGCTATGGCCTAAGCTAGACCACTGTCATGATTAATTTTCCCCCAATCTATTTTATCCACTACATTGATTCTCTACCATAAGCATTCCATGTCTATTTTCCCAAGATTTGTCTATGTCACCTTGTCAATATTAGAATCAAGGCTTGAAGAAGAAACAAATCCTTGAAATTAGTATTTCATATTTGTATTCTTGTTCAGAGTCTCTGGTGTAGCTATGTAGATATTTGATGGGGCCCTCATTTTATGAAGGAAGAATAGATACTTAGGAATTAATCAACAAAGAGGTGGCTTTTGGAGTGTGTATGAATAAAAATCAAAATATGTTGGTGTGTTAGGTACAAGATAGGTTTTCATAGCATGTCAAACATGCATCTTGATTCTAACGTGTGTTGAGGATGGTATCGAGTTTTGATGTGTGTTCGATTGGTGCTCATAATCTTATGGATGTATAAATGGGTCTCAATTTAGGTCTTAGTTTCTACAAGTACCCCAAACAAGACTTGGATCCTAATTATTATTTATATCGAGTTCTAATTTTGAAGGTTATTTGTGAAAGAATTAGATTCTACTATGTATTGGTATAGATTGAATTTTGATCAAGATAGCACAAAGTATTGAATTGATGATTATATGTACTAAATTTTCCAACCCTATTCATGTGAGATAAGAAGTTTTCCAAAACATGGATTCTATTTGAAGTCAATTGAAAGTATCAAGAGAAAACTACAGAGAGAAACCCTATCTTCTTTCTCAAGTAGATCACCAACACACTGAATAAGGTATATAAAAGAAGAATAATGAAAATAATGGAAAGGATATAGGTGAGTGAAGTCTGAAGATTGAAAATGAGAGCAAGATGGAATGTAAATAGGCTAAATAATTAGTTATAGGAGGAGTCCAAAACATTTACATGTGCGAGAAACCACCTATTTAATGGTAGGAATTTGGTGATGTTCAAACATGTGTCAGGATTTATGGGGGATGTAAATAGGGGGTTGTAAGTTTTCATTGTATTCAACATGAGTCAAGAACCCAACAGGTGTGTGCAAAAGGCTCAGAATCCATAGTGGTCTAAATAGATATCGAGTTTCAAAAGTGTGTTAGATGATAAGCATAAACCTAAGGCATGTCCAGTATTAGTCACGAACTTGAGGCATGTATGGAATTCCTAAAAAATATGACACATGTTTAACAAGGGATCAAAATCTGCCAAAGTAAAAAGACTTAGAATTTTTACAACTTATTTTTTACCTTTTTGATATTTTTTTAACACTTAGATATTTTCAAAAGACACATTCTGAATTTGAACCCGTTAACACATTGATAATAGTTTCTAAATTGACTAGATAAAATTTTGATAATTTATGATCAAAATTACTTGGACTCAAAAAATTTATAGACATTCAATTTTGGGTACAACTAGCTCTGACTAGGGAACATTAAACTATAAGATATAAAGGAATAACTCTAGACTATGGTTTTTATACAAGTACTTATCCATTGGGATACAGTGTCATTTTAGGCTTTGATAGACTAACAAGGAACTAATAAGAAGTTAAGAGAATGAGAAAAACCAAAACAAAGAGGTAAAAACAAAAACCAAATAAGACAACACCAAAAAGGAATGAATGAAAAAAAAACATAACCAAAACCCTAAATTCACCTAGTTACATGCAATGCACAACTTGATTTCATTTGAAATAGTGTTTTAGATATCACCTACTATATGGTAGTGGTAAATGTGTACTTTATTGATATGCTAGATATAAATTATTATCTTTGTATAATTGACTTATTTTTAGGGCCCATTCATAGATAATCAAATTTTTCATGACTTCACTATAATTCTCTTAGTTTATCCCATAGGATCATAAGATATCCTATTTAAAAATGTCTTTCCTTCACCTTTTAGTCAAATATATTTTAACTTGATCCTGGTGTTCAATAATCATGTCAACAACATGTGTCTTGTCTTCTTCAAACTTGATCAAATATAGGGTTTTTTATCTAGTGAACTTTCAAAATTTTGGTTTTCAATGGCTCTTGCTAGTTTAAATGCATTAAATTTATGTGTTATTGGAATACAAACATCAATCATGTAAAATATTTGGAAATGTGAGATTCTAATAGCGATCTTCAGAGTGATACGATCATCTCATAATGTGTCATATAATTTATTACTCCAGCTCCTTTGATTTTCCTCTATAAACTTGTGTATGATGGTAATAAGATTTTTTTTAGTTGATTATGCCTAACCATTTATTTTTGGATAATAATCAGCCATATCTATAACATAATCCAACCAATTCTATAGAAGATAAGTTGGATGCATTGCCAATTATAATCTTTTACGAAACACCAAATCCTACCAAGATATTTTCTTTGATGGAGTTGCACATGAATTCTTAAGTTATATATTTGATTGGAATAGTTTCTACTCATTTAGTAAAGTAATATGTAGCAGTGATGACATTAGTGTGAGTATCACTTGAATGAGGATTCATGATTCCTACAAAATATAATCCCCATTACTTAAAAGGTTCCTCAATTATTCCAGGCTTGAGAGGGAAAGCTACAAGTTTTTATCGTCCAACAAATTGTTGACAAGCTTCACACTTTCTCACGCATTCATAATATTTTTTTAATAGTAAAGGGCTCTCAAGATTTTATAAGCTAACATTGGGGTAAAAAAATGTCCACCTTAGGCTTGATCATAAAAAATATTCTAGAAGTTTCTTTTATTTCTCTTTATCAACAAACCTTTAAAAGAAGTTATCAATACTTTTCTCAAATAAGGTGCCCTCCCAAATAACATATTTATACATTTTAACTTGATAATTATTCATTTTTTATAGTTTATAAGAGTTAGGAATTCTCCATAGGTCAAGACAAAAGAGATGCTTGAAAACCATTCATTTATAGAATCTACAAAAAGGACAAGAGGTGATTCTTCTTTTATATAGTCATCTTCACTTGTCAAAATAGGAACTTTCTGACTTTCTATTTGTTTTTTGATGAGTTGACACAAGCCTTTACCTTTGACTAAGGTGGTAGGTTCGATCTATAAATCATATTATTGAACATTAGTGATCCAATTCCCCTTTTTGAACATGGGTCTTGTTGAGTCAAAATAGACTTTACTACCATATTTAGCACCATTACATGGAATGTCAATGAAGAATATAATACTTGAATTAATCCACATATTTCACAATGACATACACATGTTTTTATTATAAAAAATATTTTAACTCATAATCCTTGAGACCATAGCTCATTAATATGATTTGTGACTCAATTCCTTCATTGTTATTTTGTATTAGAATGGTTGCAAGAGTATGATTTTAAAAATATCAGTAGATAATGAATTATTTCTTAAAGCCCAGACAAACCAGAGTAAGAGCATGTGTGATAGCATATTTTATATTTTAAAACTCTTTTTTCCTTCATTATTCATTTTAAACAGGTTTGCCTTTAATCATTTCATCAATGTGTCTAGTGAGTTTTACAAACTTAGACACAAATCTTCATAGAAATTTTGCCTTTCCAAAAAATTATTGCATGTCTGGTTTAGTAGTTGGCAAAGATAAATTTTGGATTGCTTCAATGCTTTCAAGATAAATTTGTATTCATTTTTTTAGGAAACATGTCCAATAATTTTTCCTTCGGTCACCCCAAACATAGAATTTTTAGGATTGAGATAAATGTTGTGAAAATGAAATTTTTTTGAACACTTTTTTTAGTGTTCATAATGATCTTCTCTTTTTTTTCAAAACACTATTAAATCATCCATATAGACTACAATTATTTTTTTATTTATATATTTGAAGTCAAGATCCATATCTCTTTAAACTTTCACACTACATTCATCAAACCAAATGACATTCTATGATATGCAAACGTCCCCCAAGGAGTTATAAATACAATTTTATGTTGATCTTTTCTATAAACTTTGACCTAGTTATATCTTGAGAAGATTTCTAACATAGAGAGCATTTATGAACCTGTAATTGCTTTAATAACTTGATCCATGATAAGCATAAGATAGTTGTCTTTCAAGGATGCTTGGTTTAGATTTTGAAGGTCTACACAAATTTTAATTTCTCCACTTTTCTTCCATACTAGAACTATATTTTCAACCCATGTTGAATGATGAATAGTAAAAATGATTTGTGCATTCAACATTTTTTTAATTTTTTTCAAAAATGGTTCTTGTTATTTTAGAATTGTATTGTATTTGTTTTTTTCTTAAAAGGATTAGCATAAATCTTGAGGGGTACTATGTGTTGCATTTCCTTTGGCTAAAACAACTTAAGATCTGTATAAAGATATGATAGAATATTGATGTATTTTTGAAGAGTGATAAACTTTATTCATTCTTCCAATAAGAAAAATTTGCCAATATTTACCAATCGAGGTTGTTCCTCATATATGATATTCACCTTTCCATAATTGGTTGAGTTTGTAGATTTTTTTTGTGTTTTATTTTTTATAAATGTATTGGGCTTATCAAAATGTTATTCTAGGAAAACCAAACCCCTATGAATATTGTTTCCTTTAAGTTTAATAACTCCTTGTTCATCTTATTATTTAACAATACCTTATTTATGAGTGTGCATTGAATATTCTCTATAATATGATTCATTACCTTTAAAATAATTTTTTTTGAAAATATCAATTTTTTCAAGAAAATTGATAATCTATCGTTCATTATTGAAAAAAAAATTATCTTTTAGTTACCTGGCACACTGAGCCTATACACCAATTTGATCATGTCCTTTTATTTTCTAATATCTACATTAGGGATAAATATAGAAGCAGATAATACAAGGGTGTCTAATTTAGCATTACTTTCTCTTAGGATAAGAAAATGATTCAAAAGTTTCTATACTATCCTAGACTTAGTTTCCATAGTGTTTTAGGTGACTATTTTTACCTCATACTAACCTTTGATTTGTCTTACAACCAATTCCACATCTCCTAGAACTTTTATATCTTTTATTCCCATTTCTTCAGTAACATGTAAGCCAAGTAGTAATGCTTCATATTCAGTAGTGTTATTATTACATTCAAACTATAGCTTATATGAGAAAGGAAAAAACTCATTGTTTGGAGACATAAGAATGACTCCTAATCCTAAACTTATTGAGGAATAATTATCATCAAATTAAAATATCCATATGTCGTTAGGGTCATTTTCCATCACCTTAGGTATATTTAAATGTTTCTCTATCATGAGAAAATAATTCCTTATTCCTACATCTTCATACAAAATATTTTCTCTAGGGTCATCTACTTTTTACATAATACATTTAGTTTTTAAATCAGGTTCAAGGCATTGTTTAACTTATTTGATAGAAATCATAGCATGAGAAATATCTAGCTGAATTTTACCACCAATTTTTTTCCAAAATTTTCTTCCCAATAAGATACCACAAGTAGTTGGTATATATACTACTAAAATAGTCTTTTTTTTCTCTTTTGGGGAAAGGAGGCTAAAGTAACTTGGGTGTCTTTGATTTTACCAAACAAAGGTACTTGATTTGCTTCCATGGAATCACATCATCCAAAAATATGTGTATATGTAAAACCTAGAGGATGGGCAACTTTGGTAGGCATTACATTTCTAGAGGCTCCAATATCAATGATACAATTATTTACTTTGCATCCTTTAAGGAAGAGGTAAATATAAAAGGGTTCAACCTTACTATATTTGGAAGTAACAGCTTCCATAGAGTTTATTGGATTATTAGAAGAGGGGGTTACAAGTATTCATTTGAAATTTGTCTTTTTCATATTGGGACTTTTACCTTTGAAAAATTATATTATCATATCTAATTGGTTAAGGTTTAACCTTAGATACTTAGCTTGAGACATTTGAATTTTGGTTTTAATTATATGTTCAATTATATCAAAAGCAGATAAGCTAGTAGAAGAACAACTTTCAATGGGTTGGGAGACATTTGCATCACTTTTAGTATAAAATTTATCTTTTGGGTAAGTGGTATTAAGAGCCTAAGGAGGTTCACATACTTAAGCCATTGGTTTTTTTCCTTTCATTTGTCAAGGTGATGCAATTCCTTATGAAACAATAACATTTAGAATTTCTTCTTGTTTTTCAATGTGTTGTTTTTATTGATTCAAGGATATGGTGTTCATATCTCCAATAGTATAATCATAATAATCTTTGTGTAAATCATATTCTAGATACGTATTAGTGAAGTCACCACCAGATTCTTCTATCTCAAATTCTTGAAGATCTAGATTTTTAGTTTTAATTTCTTCTTATATCTCTTCATAGCCAAAAATCTCTTTTGTTTCCATAACAAAAGTTACGTAAGCATCTATATTTGAATTTAAAGATGCTTATATAGAAGGATTTTATTTAGGAGCTTGCAATCAAGGATGATTCCATTGATAAGGCACATAGTTTCATCTACAAATATCCTGATAAGGAATAAGAGATTTTTGAGTTATTTTCTTCTTTATTGTTGCCATATCATTAGCCATTTTTTAGAATTTATTTATTAGAATACTAATTTAGTCTTTTTGGTTTACGTCTTGAAGGTTATTTATTTATTTTCTTGGCCATTATCATGTCATCTTATAAATCAGTAGATAATGTTTGAGTTACATCTAAGTTTACTATTGTGGCTCTCCTTAACTGATAACTCACCTCAAGCAATTATGAATTTATGAAGAATCACTTATAAATCTATGTCATTGGTCTAATTCCCATTAGTATCTTATTGAGTAGTCTATTGAACTTAGCCACATAAGATATCTCATGGGTTTGTATGCTTCCTTTTTCATTTTTGAGTTAAGAAAGAATTTCATGAGCGTCTTCTACCAATTTGAATCTACTTTCACACTGAGTTTTCATATCATCCAAATTAGTGATGAAGGATAGAGGGAGGTGATATACCTAGTCAGATACTCCATTTTGAAGATTTTTTATGAAAAATATGATTGCAATGCCCTCATGTTCTACCCCTTAGATTCCATATGCTATAAATAAAGTTACAACATGTTCATCTGTATATTACTTACCATTACCTAAAAACTTTTGAAAGTTTTTTCATGAACCCTTTAGAAATTCATGTAATTATCGTAGAGCCAATGGCTTTATTTCATTACCCCATGGTACTAACATGATTATACAAATTAATTGCAAAGGAATAATAGATCCTAAAAGGACAAGAGCCTGAATAACTATTGAAGCACCTTGAGATTGTTTAATTTTTTTGGGACTAGATGGAAGACTATTTGGTTGATTGATTTTAGTTATTTATTCAAGATTGAGATTGAAGTCATAAATTTGTCTCAAAAAATAGAATGAATATGTGTTACCTTCATATTTATTTGCTCTAGTATATCATTTTTCTACCATTTTAGAAAGAACACTATAATTACTAAGGTGCAGGTTGGATTTAGAGTGCTCTTTAAGCTAGTATTATTTGTCATGCTCTTCATGCATTTATTATTTCAACTCTTTATGCCAACATGACATGATCTTATTCTTCTTATAATACCTCGACAACTCTCAAAAACTAAACTACACAAGTCCTTTTATCCCATGCAACTACTCACAAGTCTGAATAAATGTCCTCTCGTGTTTCACTAAACCAATTAAGATTCAATTGAAGTATTAGATCTTGAATTTTTGGGATGCTCATGAGAATAATTTTGTATTTTAGAAGATATTTAGGAATCTATATGAATACCATTCATGATTATCTCCTTAATATAATTTATGTTCTTCTTCGAACAATAGCAACACAATCTTATTTTATGTTTATTATTATAGTGATAGTATATAATTGTGAATCACTTATTTTGTTGTCCTGAGTTAGTAGTCAAAGACATGAAGTAATATATTCTTTTATGACTTATATCCAATCTATGCTAGATTAATGATTTGGATCTTAGTTTATATAAATAGTCATACGCATAATTTACTAATCAATAATTCAAGTTTTTTTAATGAGTTTTATGAGTTATCCTACATTTAAGAATTATTTTTACTCTTTCTACATGGTCTAGTTCCTAGTTAAATATTGTCAAAATGATCTGGAATTGAACAACACTAAACTCATCACACTCCCAAGCACATTTTATGATATTAGAATTAATATTTAGTTATGTAGGTTAATCCCACTCAAAATATGGTTGTTAAACTAGCACTTGGTATACGAAGAGAGTCATGGGGGAAAATTTTCATGTGTGGGTAGCACAAAAATCTAAAAGATGTACCCCATGGTGGATGCAAAAAATTATTGGTGCAAAAATTTGTCAGGGGGGATAAAAAGTGAGTTTTAGTCAAAAATATCAAGATAAATTCTCTCTCCTATTATCAAGTGGAGCTACCTTAATTTAAATCAAAAAGAAATCAAAAAGTAAAGTTATTTACAATAAAAATATTTTCTATGGGGATTGTACTTTTAAATATAAAGTATAAAAAGGTGGTAGAATGAAAATGTAAAGAAATTATGATGGAGAGAAAAAATATACGCAATGAAAATAGAGGAAAAGGATAAATCTAGGTAGACAAATACAAAAACTCGCTAGAATAATCCAAAAATGGGGATTTTAGCACAAGAAATTTTTATCATATAAATGGGATGAAAAAGACATATTTTGAACATAAGAACAAAATACATACACCACATAAATTGGATAACATTAAAAATAAAGATAAACAACAACCTTGTATTCCCTGATAAACATAGATGAAAATTTTATTTTTAATCGCACCAAGATTTCACCATATGGAAATTCCTAATGTAGATTAAAATGAGTTCTATAATGAAAATTTCATGTACATTGACTATCTAAAAATACAAATTATCACTATTCAAATAATAAGAATCAAACATAATAACAAATTAAAAACACATTATTTATTCAAAAATATTTATGGCATATAGTTCACAAAAAATCTTTTTGTATTGATTCTTCTAAAAACTGAAAAAGCAATATATTCCTTCTCCTTTTGAAAAATTGGTTTAACTATCAAAAATCCCTTCAAATGAGCTCAAAAAATTTATTTATATACCACATAAACACTTTTTTTGAAGTTTATATTTCTTGTAAAAATACATTGTAAAAAAAGTATAATTTAAAAGATTTTAAAAGTGTGTTAACAAATCGCATGACTTACAAAATTGACTTGACATTTTTGCACAACTTGAAACTTGAAAAATGAACCTAGCAAATTTGCATAACTTACAATATTCAAAAATACTACTAGAAAAATACACAACTGGAAATTATGAAAATGAATTTGATAATTTATAAATATCAAAGTTAGAAAAATTTTAATACTATTTATCTATCTGCATTGTCAAACATGATCTTGATTTCTTCTTTTTTTTCTTTGTCACATTACATAGTTTTCTTGTATTTATCAAATCTTTTCATAGTTTAATTGAAATTATTTTCATTAGGACCTTCTGAATGAATGAAATCAATTTCTACATCACAGTTGAGATCAACCATCTAATGTGAAGTCATCTCGAGTCTTCATAATTTTATCAAAATTATCAAGGATATTTTGATATCCAATAAATTTTTGGATTGACTTGTAATTGAGTGCATATTTTTTAGTCTTCTCATTTTACACTAATTTATTGAACTCATCTACAATTATTTTTTCTTAAATCACTTTTCTATCATCATCTAAAAATGAACAAGGAAGTTTCTTTATTTCTCCAGGTATCTCCATTATTGCATCAACTACTAATAACTAGGATTATCTAAATTTATTTACACATTCTTCAATGATGTAGGGTTAGAATTTATTAGCACCTAAAAATTTTGAGATATTTGTAGTATCTTCATGTTTCATAACTACTTATATGATGAGAGCTTTCATATCAGTATATGAAAAAGATTTCAATTTTGGTATCATTGGTTCCATTTACCTACTTCAATTGTATATTTGTCTTCAATTTATTTTGTAGCAACATACTCAAACTAGATCTCGACATAGATAGTCATGGTTATGTTTATTTTTACAATCCCTTACTAGATTGATTTCTCATACCATTCTTTTGTTGTTCTTCCCATATGTCCAATTTTCTTGGCTAGATTCAATATCTCTTAATTTAAAATTAGATGAACAATAAAAGATGTAGATTATTGAATTGGCTTTATCAACCTCTAAACAAATGATTTGAGTTGTTCAAATTTTTATTTACTTTTTATTTGGTGGCTTTGTCTTAGTCCATCTTTTCAAAGAGATTATTATTTATAGACTATATTTTCTTTAACTCCTTATCTAATATCAAGTGCAGTAAAAAAAATGTGGGTAGTATTCATTACCAAACTTTGAAGATGAGAAATGTTAACAAGAGTATCAAGCGTAGAATAAATACCAAGTGTACTTGAAGGCCCTTCTCCTAGCCTTTTGATTTTTATCTTGAGTGGTTTTTTACTTGAACAATCATTGGGATTGCTTCATATCTTTCTTCCATAATTTATTTTATGTATTCATTTGCTTCTCCTACAAAAGATGGACTTGCCTCTGATTATTTTTGATGAAAACTACCCACCTCGATATATTTCATTGGTGGGGGAAATTTTCTTTGTCTACCTTGATGCCTTTAATTTTTAACCATCTAAGTGTTATATCCAACAATGTTTGAGTCCTGCTTTCCAAAGATGTGGATTCTAATTTGTTCCAACTAACCTGTGGAATAAGTTTTGACTCAATATATGCTTCTTCATATATGGGATCAAAAACATCCTCATAATCTTCAACATTATTTAAATTTTTGACTATTTTAAATTCAATGTCTTGTGCTAGAGTGAAGTGGGAATAATCACAAGCTCTAGCTTATTTCTCATCTTCACATTCCATCCAAAAGTATTCAAAATGGGGCACATGTCGACATGTGAAAATGAGAATGTTCTCAATTAAACCTCTAGAATCAAAATATGTTTTATTTTTAAATGACCAGATAGTAACTTGGTTCAGTTATTCATCAATAGTTTTTACCTTGGACAATGAAGCATAAGTATATCTACTTATAATCATTGGAAGCGTATTCCATATTTATGTTTATTGGAAAAAAATTAGTGTGTTTCAATTAATTATCTTCCCAATTCCATTAAGGCCCATTTATCATCCACATACCTTGGGACTCTATATGGATTTTTTTCACACCCACAAATTATGAGGTACATGAAATTTGAGAATTGAATAAAAAAATCTTCCCAACTAATAATTTCACTTCATGTTGCAATTTATATTCTAAAATTATAGGGATCAATCTCAAACATCTAAATGACATGTTACAAGAATGCATCGTTGGCTCTACAAAAATGATGTGAGCTTTCTTTTAGAGTAAGATGTGGGTAGAATTCATGTATTTTGGAGGATGTCATATTATCCATTGTGTTCATTCTAGTTTAGATCCTTATACGAGCAACAAAATATATGAGTTATAAAGTTATGTAGAACTTAGATGTAATGGTGACTTTTATTAATTAGAATATGAAGCATAAGTATATTTTCCTATAATAATTGGAAGTATTCCATATTTATGTTTATTGGAAAAAAAACTAGTGTGTTTCAATTAATTACCTTACCAATTCCATTAAGGCCCATCTATCATCCACATACCTTGGGAATCTATATGGATCTATTTCACACCCACAAATTGTGAGGTATATGAAATTTGATAATTGAATAAAACAAACTTCCCATCTAACAATTTCACTTGATGTTGCAATTTATATTATAACATTATAGGGATCAAGCTCAAACATTAGAATGACATATTATAAGAATGCATCATTGGCTCTACAAAAATGATGTGAGATTTCTTTTAGAGTAAGATGTGGGTAAAATTCATGGATTTTGGAGGATGTCATATTATCCACTATGTTCATACTAGTTTAAATCCTTGTACGAGCAATATAATATATGAGTCATGAAGTTATGTAGAACTTAGATGTAATGGCGACTTCTATTAATTGTTTATGTATTGAATCACTAATCAACTAACCTCAATTGATATAATTTTTATTCTTATAAATGATCCAGATATATATGTGTGCATCCATGTCTGGAGGTTTTTTATGGTAGTATTACCAAAAACTATGTTTAAAATTTTGATTATATCATTGACTTCATTGATGCAATCAAATTTGGACAAGGTCTTTGAAAATCATGTTGTTGAAATTTTAGGCTTTATAAACCACTCCTCATTAACCCACCTAAAACAAGAACTAGTGTTAGTTTCCCATAATTGTTTAGCAAAAGTTGGGTTAATATCAAAAAATGATTATCGATTAGGCAAGTTTAGTGTATTATCAATTTGTTCTTGTTGTAAGTAAAACACACACTCCCCATTTGAGTTTATAAATTCCCTCTTTTCTTCATCATAATGTCTACCAATGGTTATGACCAATTTAGGATATTGCACTGGGTTGAGAAGGTTGTTGCCTAAGCTAGACCACTATCATAAATTATTTTCCCCTAATGTATTTTATGCATTGCATTGATTCTCTATCAAAATTCTTCCATGTCTATGCGCCCAAGATCTGTATATGTCACCTTTTCAATATTAGAATCAAGGCTTGAAGGAAGAATAAATCTTTGAAATTGATATTCATATTTTAATTCTTATTCTTCATTGGAATCTTTAGTGTAGTTGATGTAGACATATAATGAAGCCCTATTTTTATGAAGGAATAATAGAGACTTAGGAATTACCTAGCAAAGAGGTAGTCTCTAGATTGTGTTTTAACAACAATAAAAATATGATGGTGTGTTAGGTAGGAGGGAGGTTTCTGTGGAATGTCAGATAAGCATCAAGATTCTAATGTGTGCTGGGGAGGGTGTCATGTTCTAACGTATGTTGGAGTAGTAATTGAAATCTAATGGATGTTTGAATGGGTTTTTATTTATGTAAGGAGTCTGAAAAAGACTTGGATCCTAGTGGTTATTATACATGGTGCCATTTCTGCAAGTTATTTGTGAAAGACTCATATTTCATTGAGTATATGGGCATGGAATGAATCTTGATCAAGACAACACATAGTTTTAAATTGATGATCACAAGTAAGAAATTTTCCAACCCTAGTCATGCAAGATAAAGGGTTTTCCAAAACTTTGAGTCTATTTGAAGTTAACGAAAAGTTTTGAGATAAAACTACATAGAGGATCCCTAGCTCCTTCCTCAATTAGATTTAACACACTGAATGAGTTAACTACATGAAGAATGGTGAAAATAATGACAAGTTTATAGAAGGGTGAAGTGTGAAGAGTGAAATGAGAGAAAGATGGAATGAAAATAGGTCAAAGAAGTGGTTAGAAGAGAAAGATGAAACATCTACATGTTTAGGAAACCACTTATTTAATGGAGTGGATTTGGTGATGTTCAATCATGTCTCAGGATCCATAGGGGATATAAATAGGGATTCGAAGGTCTGCAATGTGTTCAATAGGATTCATGAACCCAATGGGTGTGCAATCAAAGCTCAAGATCTAGAGGTGGTCTAGACAAATTTCGGGTCCTTGAGGTGTGTTGGATAATAAGTGGAAACTTGAGGCATGTATAGTAGGGTTCAAGGTCATGAGGCATGCTTGGCATGCCTCATAAATATGACATATGTATAACAAGGGATTAAAACCCACCAAGGAAAAGAGCCTTAAAATTTTTAAAACTTATTTTTAACCTTTATGAGGATTTTTTAGAACTTATATATTTTCAAAAGACACATTTTAAATTTGAACCCATTAACACATTAACAATATGTTTCTTAATTGACTAGACCAAATTTGGATTGGTTGTAATCAAAATAACTTGAAGGACTCAGAATTATTCAATGCATTTAATTCTGGGTACAACAGCTTGTGAAGCCCTTCAAGAACAAATAATCACTATGAAAAATTCAATAGAAGAATTACCAAAGTATAATTAATATTTCAGTTCAAATATCATATCACTTAAACATAAAAAAAAATACACAATGAATCCAAAGTATGTCAGTGTTAATCATGTATCTATATCTTGATCTAGCTATCTTGTGCCCCAAAAACAACATACATATATAATTATTGATTCAAAAATAATACAAATGATAATAATAGTTCAAGTGAGATTCTAAGAGAAATGCTTTGAAATAAGTTGATTATATTAGCTTCTATGCCTTCTCTAAGAATATCAAAATACTATTGTGCATATCATAGAATGTATGGGAATTATACAGATAATTGTTTGGCTTTGAAAATAAAATAAAAATTATCATTGATAGTCATTATTCTATAATAAATATATCAATCAATAAACCCACTCACATTATGATTGTATCTCCTAAGGAACAAATGTAAGTAGAACTAGTGGTATAATCAGAATTAGTGCAAAAGGAATAAAAACTACAAATATGGACATAAAAAGATATTTAGAGAAAAAAAAGTTACAAATAGAAAAATTAAATCAAGAAAATAATCAGAAGGAAAAATTAGATCAAGTAAGATTAAAAAAGGACTAGACAAAAAAGCAAGATTTCAAAAAAAATAATTACAAAAAGAACTAGATGAAAAAGCAATATTTCAAATATAACAATTACAAAAGGAACATTTTGAAAAGCAAAGGTTAAAAAAGTTATAACAAGAGACATTACAAAAATAAAAATTAATAAAAGAGAATTTTCAAAAACAAGTGAAACTTAAGAAAGAAAGTATCTCTAATAAATGGATTATAAAAAAAGAGGTTCAAAATCAAGAGATTCCTACAAAAGCTAATGTTACGATTATGGTTCCAAAGGAGGAAATTAAAATCTCTTTCTCATATCAAGAAATTTTTACTATCATTTCTCACATAGATGACAAATAATTTATTGATGTTAAGATTATAGATTATCAATAAATAATTTTTTGTTCTATATCATCTATTGTATTTCTTGGTTATAATATTCAAGACATAAGTCAAGCTATTGCATCAACATCATGTCTAGGATTAAAAGAGTTAATAATATTATTCATTTTAAAAGAGTGTCATCTTATTTTCAATTTTATTTCTCATACAAGTGCATACAATGTTTTGCTTGGATATTCATGGTTAAAATCAATAGTAAGAATGATTGATAAACATAAAGGTTGCATTATCTTTGATCATGAAGTCAAATCCATTTCTATTTCGAAAGAAGTAACATCGTTAGAGAAATAACAAAAAAAATAAAGCATATCTTCAACTAATATTGTAGTGAATACAACTAAAGGAATATCAATAGAGGTACATGATACAATAAATTTTGAAAAAATATAAATCAGAAAGGCCAATACTTGATCCGGAGTCCAAACTTCTAAAGCTCATAAATTTTTATTTGTAACTCCGTTTGATCTCTCATTTACACCAAAATGACCATCTATAAAAGTTATATGTATCCATAACCAGATCTAATTATTGACTATTTGTTACCTTGAGGTCAAAAAAATCAACCCCTATAATTTGAAACTTGACTGGTCATGTCCAAATAACCTTGTTCCTAGCCATTTTATACCTTTAAAATTCCTCAAATATTCTTTTTAAGGTCTTATTAACATCTTTTAAGGTTATTTTGACAAAATTAAGGTAATATTGTATGTAAGTGTTATACTAGTCTAGTCTTCATCATGGTATAAAAATGTGTTTCTAAAAGGTGTCATAGGTCCTTAGGTTTCTCTTTAAATCACATTACCCATTAATCATCTTACATGAACATTTCACACATGTTTGGAAGGTTTAAAGTTTATTTACAAAGTTTAAGTTTAAGTTTTATGCAAAAGAAGGTGTTTTTAACTAACTCCAACACATGTCAAAGATGATCAAGGAGAAATTATTGTAAAAATATACTTTCTAAATTTATTTAAGGATTTTTATAACTTCCATGTATGTCAATGATGTCATACCATGTTAATTTTGTAGGAAATCACTTCAAGAAGGTAGTTATAGGCACTTCTATAGACTTAGAAGACTCAATTTTAGGTGAAAATAGTTAAAATGTGTCTCTTCAACTTCAAAAATTTAAATTAATTATTTTAATGAAGTTTTAGGTCTCATAGATTCAAAATATACTTCTTTTCCTCCATCGTTCCCTTGGCAAGCTCACAAAGGCAGATTTCAAGTGCTCATTCTATACATTGCATTGCGAGTTGGGACCTAAGATTTTTTTTAAAGGAGGGAGTCCTAGTGAGATTAAAATTCATTTAAATATTTATCATACTTTTGGCCCCCCATTTATGAACAATCATTAATACTTTAGGGTGATCTAAAACTACCTACAAACCCTACAAGCTCATTTTTTTCCTTGAAATAATAGTTTTAGACTAGTTGGAATCATGGGGTAAATTATATAGGATGTGTATTGTCTAATAATACATATCACATGCTATTCTAAGCCACACTTGGCATGTGTGAGTTCAATTTGGCAAAAAAACTCTTCCTTTACATAGTTTACAAGATGATTGTCATTGTTTCTTGATTGTTCTGGGGTTTTAAATAGCTAAATAATATGGATGAAGGTTTCACATCATATATCACTCTCTATAATACTCTATATATCTATCACTTATTCTACATGCTCATTCCAACACCACTTTCTCCAAATAACATGCAATGGCCTTGGTTTTTGGACTATGAATATGACTACCTGCACAAGAATGACTTGAAAAGGTTTAAGTCTAAATTTTCAAAGGTGTATATAGGTTATGAATTCTTGAGGATTTTTTTAAGGTAGTGAATAGTGATATTATGGTGGAAGAGATCAAATAAATCATCATACTAGGCCTAAAACATGAAAATGTAGACCTACATGTTTGTAGACTTGTAAGTCTCTTTTCATGAGAAAATGTATTGAACTATGCATTAAGATTATATTTTTAAGGCCTAAAGGATAAATTCAATGTAGTGTTTCAAAATTTGGATGGTATCAACATCAATGGAGAAGGTGTGACCTAAAAAACTAATGCTCAAGATACTCTAAGGACACCTATAGGCAGAATGGTAGGCCTAAGAAGTTTGAAGCTTTGAGACAATATGAATAACATATAAAAGTGTACATAGGAGATTTAGATCTTAGAATCAAGATATGTGAGTAATGAGGAGGTCTTATTTGGTAATGGTTCAAACCACATCCACCTCATGATCACCTATAACCATGTTTTGAATATAAATGAGAAAGAAGATGTGTACAAGTGAGGCTATGAGATCTTGAAAAAGTTATAGAGGTTCAAAAGGAGATAAATAATCTCTAAATAATATTAAAAAGTTAATTATTTTTCTCATTGATTTTTATTGAGATCCTAAACTTTGAAATTCAATCAAAACACCCAATGATCACCTAGAGGCTTGCTTGAGAATTTAAGTTAGTTTTTAAGCTTAAAAGAGGAAATGCAGTAGAAGTCATTAGGGAATGACGTTGTGATAAATATTTAATTCCAAATAAATAATAGATGTCTATATAGTCTTTTCAAAGGTTCCATGATCATCCACACACCTTTCAAGTCTCATATAGTGGTATTTCGAAATTCAAGTCACTAAGTGGGTCAAAAGGTGAGAAATGCACCATTTTGCTAGTCAAGAAGCCTATGGAATACTTAAAGAGACCTAACTATTAAGGTATAAAGTTTTATTATGATGTTTTAGACCTCAAAAAACCTCTTACAATCATTATAACCTACAATTTTATTGAAAAAACACTTCAATCACCTCTCATGTATGTACAAGCATATAAGCTAGGGTTTTAGCCATTTCATGGTTCACACATCCATACCGGATATCAGAGCCTCAAATTGGACATGGATTAGGTCTAGGGGATCCTAAAAGTGAATAAAACACTTATTTTAAGTCTCACATGTGTGGGAGAATATTTGATCCAAAACTCAGTCTCTAGGCGTAGAGGCCTAATTAGTAGAGTCTTTAGGAGAGGGAAATGTACCTATTATTTTGACTATTCAATACAATACATGGAAATATAGGAATGATACAAAAGCTTTGGTAGGTATGGCTATTTATATTACCAAATAATTTTAAGGAATCATTACCAAGCCCCAATGGCTGAGCACCTATTTGGGATCTAGAGAATATGTAAGTAGAATTTTTATTTTTATTTTTTTTTAAATTTTAGAAACATTTTAATTTTTTTCTAGAATTTTTTCAAGATTGAAATTTAAAATATTTGAAAAGTAATAATAAACATTTTAAGTTAAACCTACTATAATACTCATTGTTTTCTCAAAACTTTCATCCCATGCTTCTTATTCTATGAATTGCACATCTCTAGTGATTATTACCTTTCTAGTTATTAGATTGTAGAACTTGTAAGTTTTTGTGTCCTCAATAAATCTTATAGGGATATATTTTCTCTCTCTTTTTGTCCAATTTATTTCTCAATTCATTTGGGACATATGCATATTCCACACATCTGAAGACTCTCATATAATAAACACTATGCTTTCTTTCACTCCATGCTTCTTATGGAATCATGTTCTTGACAATCTTCATTGGGCATCTATTCATTATGTAGACTACACATGCTGCAACCTCTGCCCAATACTCATTTGGAAAAATTTTGGCCTTCAACATACTCTTGGCCATTTTGTTCTATTCTTTCTCTCTACCTCACTATTTTGTTGAGGTGTATATCTATTGGTAAACTATGTTTAGATTTCATGATCCTTGAAAACATTCAGGAAAACATTTGAGATATATTCTCCACCTCTATCTATTCTTTTAACTTTGATATAGTTCTCACTTTTCTTCTCAACAAGGCCATTAAATTGGTGAAAAATATTGAAAACACCATATTTATGCTTCTAAAAATACACCCATGTCTTTCTAGTGTAGTCATCAATGAATGTCAAAAAATATAAGCATCTAACAATGAAGGTGTCTACATTTGTCCACACAAATTAAAGTGAATGATCTCCAATAGTGCATTTGTTCTAACTGAAGTGCCAATTAGGAATGACTCTCTATGTTGCATTTTAAAAATGCACCCTTCACATATTATCTCTATTTTTTCTACTAATGGCATATATTTTACCATATTTTTTATGTGTAAAAAATTTAGACCTATATAAATTCAAGTTTCCAAATCACAAATGCCAAGTCCAGTTCTCATCTTTATTTATAACTAGAATGTGTCTTGTTGAACTATATCTTATTGGGATAAATGTGGGGTTACTAAAGGAATCGTTGAAGGGTGATATTGAGAAATTTTCACCCACAAATATGGTTGCAACTTCAAAGGGAACATTCTATTTTTGGTCATTTGTACATTGGCTATAACCTGACTTCTTGTAAATTGGTCCAAAATTACACACTCATTATTTTTGAAAAACACTCTATACCCTTTCTAAATAAGCTTCCCAATGCTCATAAAATTGTGTTTTAAACCAGAAGATAGTAAATCTATGGATTGAGTTTTTTCTCTCCCTAGTTAGTTAGAATATTGACATTCCCTTTTCCCATGACTAACACACTATTATTATTGTCCAAAGTAACATCTGATTTTACTAACTTATCTAGACTAGAAAACATTTATAAATTGCATGTCATATGATTACTACAACCTGAATCTATAAACCAAACATTTTTTGGACTCTCTTGAGCAACATTGCATGTAAAAAACATAGTATCTTGATTTGGATTTTCTCTATAAAAGTTTGCACTTTTCTTATTGAAATTGAGATATCTTTTTCTACACTCATATGCATAATGACCGTAATTTTTTCAATATTGGCATTGAGCTTGAATAATCATACCTTTGCCCATGAGATTGATTATGACTTGGATTTTATCTAGTGTTTCTGCCACTCAAATATGTTGGACTATTTCTTCCACCTCTTGATGAATTTATTCCTCTACCTTTGAATTTATATCTCCCTCTACTTATGTCATTAAAACCAAATACTTGTGGCTTAAAAACATGCTTGAAAGGATAGCTCTGAAGAGAGACCTATTATATGCTCATGATAAATTAGATATGTGAAGTTCATCTATAGAAAATTATGAAATATTTGTTTATCTCTTTTATAGCCATAACAATAGACTCAAAATTTGTGGGTGGGTTCCTTATATTTTTTTATACACTTCTCTTGTCTTCAGGAGTCTCACCATGATATCCACTTTGATTAACTAGACTAATAAGCTAAGTAAAAAATGAATCCATAGATTCAGAATTCTTCATAGACATAGTTTCAAAATATATTTTCAACATTTTTAACTTTATAATTTTTACCTTATCCATACACGCATACATACATAGTCTAGAAGATGTCTCATGCTTTCTTTTATTTTGTTGTTGTTCTAAACCTTGGGAAGACACTTTCTTGTATTTCCTGAAAGATGTAGAAGAGAGCCTTTGAAAAAAAAATTGTTATACTTGAACAAATCCTTCTTTCCCTGAGATAAAGCATTGTATGTTGTTGCATTAGCAGGTTTATGGAAACCATTCTCCATAAGTTCTCATATATTTTGAGAAGTAAATAATGCCATCATCATTAATTACCAATACTCATAATTCTTTCCAATAAAATGAGGAATCTAGGGATTAGTAAGGTTTGTGTGAGAAGAGGATGCTATTTTTGGCTCTGATAGAAAATGAAATAATAGAAGCAGAGAAGAAGTTCAAATTAGTGACCACAGAAGTATAAATCTAACTATATTAATCATAAGATAGCTTTATACAATCATCATATATTATGAGAGCTTGAGCTATTTTCCCAAAATAAGGTCTTATGTTGCGATGCTTTTCTATGTATGAATATTCAACCCTTGTTTTTGCTTTATACACCCCTATTTTGTCTTTACTATCTAATACAATGAGATAGTTAATGCCTTGACATGGATAATATTAAATTGCACCTACTTTTTTAAAACAATTGTCACATATGGAATTTAGCGACAACATTTGATATTTATTAGCTTAAAAATAATTAGCATTCAATAAAAAATTATGTTGTATATTTAGGAGATATGTTATATGGTGAATATGTTAAATATTAAATTTGGCTGGTGGTTGGGATTAGTCATTCCAACATGTATTGATACCCCAAAACCATCTATAATTATTTTCATCAATTTTAGCTTCACCTTATTATGTATTCACAAAATGTATGGGCACACAGTTCACCAAACACCTTTACACAGAGTTCACACCAATATATAATCTCAAATGTTGTGCCTTCATCCATAATTAGTACTACCAAATTAATATGGTAGATTACTGAGTTAATCTCAGCTTATCTTGAGCACAACATAAGTTACAATTGTGGGATCTGTAAGTTATGGGCCCACAAGAGATGACTTCTCCTATGTCATTCAAAGGCTAGAATAAACCTACACCAATTGACATCACAACACTTTAGGTGTTAGAATTTGCTACACTTAAACCCACTCCTTGGGCTGCCTACATATCAACCCATAAACCAAGCATAAGTGGAATTAGATTTACTTAGATCTCTAAAAACATAGAGTGAATTTGTCAAAGTTGAATATCAGATATAATTTTTTCATAAGGCTAGGGGTCACATATCATATTATTGTATAATATTTATTAGGTAATTTTGTATATATATATATATATATATATTTGAAGGACAAAATTACCTAATAAATATTATACAATAATATGATATGTGACCCCTAGCCTTATGAAAAAATTATATCTGATATTCAACTTTGACAAATTCACTCTATGTTTTTAGAGATCTAAGTAAATCTAATTCCACTTATGCTTGGTTTATGGGTTGATATGTAGGCAGCCCAAGGAGTGGGTTTAAGTGTAGCAAATTCTAACACCTAAAGTGTTGTGATGTCAATTGGTGTAGGTTTATTCTAGCCTTTGAATGACATAGGAGAAGTCATCTCTTGTGGGCCCATAACTTACAGATCCCACAATTGTAACTTATGTTGTGCTCAAGATAAGCTGAGATTAACTCAGTAATCTACCATATTAATTTGGTAGTACTAATTATGGATGAAGGCACAACATTTGAGATTATATATTGGTGTGAACTCTGTGTAAAGGTGTTTGGTTATATATATATATATAAACATAATATACCCACTATAAGTGCAAGGTTATCATTCCTCATCACTTATTATATAAATAGATTGTCATTAAACAATAATATATCAACGTTATCTTAAAACATCTGTCTCAAGGATGTGATCATGGAATAGATAGGAATTTTTGTTCCATGGAATTAAGAGGGTTCACATAGCTCATAAGGTAATACTAAAGAATCCACACGCATGCACACACACACACACACACACACACACACACACACACACACACACACACACACATTCTTGCTTGTATCTCATCATCGTGCCATTTGAGTGCGGTCATTGACCTTGTTTGTTTATGCAACAATCATATGTCCATTGTATGTTCATCAAGCTAAAATCATGGCTCCCTTCCATACTTATACCTAATCTAAAACAAGTTTTCACTATGGTTACATCATGCATTATTGCCAACACTAACTACCATCATGGCTTCACTCGCGCTAGTGCTGGTACATGATTTTTGCATAGAAGGAGTTTAATTAAAGCCAAACACTATTCTAGAGACTTATCCCCCCTCTCTTAGTGCCTTCATGGAGGCTTATATCTATGTAGTATAATATAATGTTTATGGTGTGTATTTACAAAGAAAAGCTATATTATTCTCCTTTAATACCCACCCAAAGGATAAACAAAAAAGATGAAAAACAAGAACAAGGATAACAAACATATAAATATAACACTGTCTAACAAGCTATCGAATCATGAAAAACATCTTTCACAATGGAAATCTCATATTAATAAGGCAATCGGATAAATTATCAAAAGCTCTAGGAATATCCTTCTCAAATGAAAATTGCACAATATTTGAATATAAAAATGGTGGTCGACACAATAAATCAGATCACTCAATCTACACTACTATACTCTAATTTTCTTAGCTACTTCTCTCTTTCTAAAAATGCAACCATGCAAAAAAAACACTTTTTTAATGCCAATCATATTTACTTATGGGCATACTTCTCACCAAAATTATGATCAAGGCATTATTTATAGAATGGATTTCTTATCCACTCAACTTCCTTTTTCATTCAAATTTATGTAGATCACTATGGCAACCTTGTTTTCTTAATGGCTTTTTCAATCTTATATCAAATCACATGCTTTGATTTCTATTTAAGGCTTCACCCACCTTTTTTTTACTAATAAGCATTTTTGAATTCTTCATTGGTTATTTTCTTTTTTACTTGATAGGTATGAAGCTTTTAGCTTTGTCCTCATATGCCTTTTAGCTTTTAACTTGGAATGCAATCCACATAAATGGTTTTAATCCCAATTTTGATCTAATCCTTTTATAAAAGTGCTTTATATTTGTGTAATATAGGACTATTTGAATATGTATCTATAGTCATATACAAATTTTAAATTGGTAGTTTGAGTGTGGCTTGTGACACCCTATCCATAGCTCCTTTTTACGTGCTCTTATGACTCTTATTGACATATTTTTGCTCGTTACTAGTCATTTGAATCCTTCTGAATGATAATTCCACCTTAGCCAAATTATATTTCCTAGGCCAATCATATTCTCCCAGGTCTCAAACCTATAGGACAAAAGCACCATACTTGGACTATAGTGTCGGACCCTAGGGTGTCCCATTTTTGGCACTCTTGTATGTTTGCACTTTGAGCCCCAACAATAATTTTCATCTAATCCCTATCCTTCATTATGTCTGCCTAGCATGAATAAATATAACCCATGACCAATGGTTCCCTATAAAATCCCATCCAAATCTCATTTACAAAGGGATGTGACAAATCTTACAAAGCAATAAATAATACAAAAAAATCATTAAGACAAACTTCTCTATTTCTTACATACAGTCACCCAATATAGCTGCAAACATACTTAAAACCTTAAAACAATCCCTAACCACCTCAATCACTCTCAATTTGTAATTTTTATGTATGCATCACACTATTTCACAAATCACATTAGGTGGGAGAACTACATATAGCTTAATCCCTCTTCAGAGTATTGGTATGTAGGTAGCGTGCCCACACAAGGGGTGTGGATTACACTTTCAGTGCATCTTACACATTAATCCCCCTTTTCTCAAGTGATTCAAACATTTTTTTATCAAATATGATAGAGAGTTAGGGTTTTTAATATTAAATTATCTATATAGTGAGTTCTATCGACAATCAACAATCAAGATTTCATAGGCAAGCTCACACAGGAATAATGCAAAAACTCAAAAAGTTTTAGGTCTCTGTGACTAGTTTAGATAACAATGGTAGGAGTGGAAAACAATGTCAAACACTAAAGTGTCCTATTTTCAATGCTCCTATCTGTTCACTGAATGAAATCCAGATCCAGATTCATGACACTATCCTAGTCTTGCACAGCCAGTTTCAACTTCTATATCAGTCATCTCAGTCTGGCTTCAAGCTAAGTTATATTTATCTTTATTTATTGTTATTTTTAGAAAGGTTAAAAAGACTTAAATTATACAAATCAAGACTATAATTATTTATATATTTTTTAATGATTTATTAATCTAGACCTCTATCTAAATTAGGAATAAAACTTCATTATTTCCAAAATAAATTATATCATTTGATGAACCCAATTTACTTTGTTTGCACATAAAACCCCTAGTTTCCCTAGGGAAAATTCTTTGCTGATTTTAGTAGTATTTTTCTAATTTTTCCTGCATATATAAATCAAAATTTCACATTTGATTTTTAAAATTTACCATAGTAATTTTAAAAATTATTTCTTTCAAACCCTAGTTTCTTATACTAGGTCCCAGTATTTTCAAACCCTAGCTTAGGGTTTCAAAATTAAAATTCTAATTTTTACACATTGGGATGAATATTCTAGTTTTATTATTCATGATTTACTTATGCAAAGTTTTCTATTTTATCTTGCATGTTTTTTTCCTTTTATTTGGCATGAATTCAAAAATGACATAAATACATATGTAAATGTTATTTTTAGACTAATTCAAATATATGTCATATTTCATTACTTATTTAACATGTTATCTCTCAATTATGTGTAATTAAATTAAGAATAAAATCCTACATACTTAAATAATCCATTACATAAGCTAACAACCAACTGTCAAGTTTCAATATCATACCTTATGCACAAGAAATAATTTCCTTCTCCTCCTCTCCCCCATGAGGGTGATAGCTACTTTCCCTCTAATTAAGTTCATGTTATCACCTCTCCAAAAGGTGAGTTAGCCTATACCATTATTCCTAATACATACATTCAACCTATAGCTTCTTCAAATCCTCTTCAACATATGTGCTTACATGTTTAATTGGAAGCAACAAGGGTTTGCACTTGAGAGATTCTAAGGGATCAAATCACCATTATGAACAAGTTAATTTCAAATTTACAAATGAAAAATAATCTATTACATGAAAATATCACAACATTAGAAAATCATATTATAATACAAAAGCCTCAAAGGCACCCTAGTGTCAATCATGTATATGCACTTTCACCTAGTCAATTGGTTGCAAACAATGTTACATATCAAAACAAGAAATCACAACAAAGTAAATATACAACTATTGATTCAAAAAGCATTAAAAAATCAAATAATAGTTCAAGTGAGGTACTAAGGTAAATGATTAAATCTAAGTTGATCAAACTACCTCCTCTACATCCAGTGAGAAGATCTAGATAATATTCTGCATATCATAAAATGCATGGGCATCACATAGATTCATGTTTGGAATTGAAAAAACATATACAATAGATAATTTTTAATAAGGACCCTATACAAGGTAAATCAGTCAAGCAATCCACAATGACACAAGAACACATTTACAAAGGCTCAAATTCAAAATTAGTATAAAAGTGGTTACCAAAGCATAACTCAAAACAACAAAAGGATCAAAAAGAAAAATTAGAGCAAAAATTATTACCACAAGCATAGATAAAGCATGAAAAATATGAAAATATACCTCTCCAAAATGAGGCTCAACTTTCAAAGCAGTATGTTTTTTGTTAAAAATATCTACAACAGTTTAATTATCAAGGTCAAGGGTTGGGCAAGCATGCTCAAGGCATCACTACTCCTATTATAGCAGTTGATAATGTTTGTCATCAAGGTTTGAGATTTATTGAACATCCTAAGGAAAATATTTCATAGACACAATTAATCAAAGGAAAAGATCCAGATACAACAAAAGTTAACACTAGCATTCTATTGGTTCAAAATTAAGATGATAATGATGAGTGGAACAATACAGGTTATATGATTTCTAAGATACTGATAATGAATATAGATATTTAGAGTCATTCACGGCCATTCCCTTATGCTTCATAATCACACACAATTCCGTTGTTTGATACAAGACACCATGATAGGGAATCTCTTCCAAGACTCATTGGTTAGTATCATTTTTTCTCAACTTAATTGTACATAGTTTCTTTTCTCTTTCTTGTACATAGTCTTTTTTCACTTCCCTATACATATATTCCTTATGATTACTTGTACATAGCTTATTAAAAAATATAAAAACATTCAAATTTATCAAAATAACAAAAATAATATGGCATTTCAAAATACAAAAACATTCAAATAACTCAAAAACACCAAAAACTTTTCAATGCATTATTCATGCTTTACATTTATACTACCATGCTAGACTTACATTTTATTGTTCTATGGTATTGTTTATCAATTTATCTACATTAACATGCTTCACTTGATCTTTTTTGAGTGTGTGAAGTGACACCCAGATCCTTGATTTCTTCACTCTACCTATTAAGGGAGCATCCTACTTCTACATTCGAGACATACATCGACATATCTACCTACTGGGGCATCTTCTATATGAATACACCATATAAATTATGTCATTCCTACACCACACACTCTAGTTATCATGTTGATGTACATTTATTACTAGTTTACATAAATTATTCTATCGATACTCTCTAGTATATAGCACTTGTGTATTTCTTAGCATCTACCTAGTCTTGTACTACATGTTTTAAAAACTTTCACTTATTGCTTTAATTAGTTAGATGTGATAGTATTTATAGCATTTACATACCTTATTTTCTTGCTTTGAGTAGCTATATTTGTTTGCATTTATTATTTCTTACTTTTTTACTTGTGTGTGCCTTCGGACATTTACCAGTGTCTTTTACTTGTACTCTTATATGTGCTTGTGACCATCATGCCAATCTTGTTTACAATTGTATATGTATGTATGCATTTAAACATGCCTTGTATGCTTGCTTTCCTAGTTTTTATGACATGTGACTATGTCCCTTATTTTCTTGGCCCCTTGGCCTCTTTTGTATACTTCTTGCTTCTTGCCTTGCATGTTTATTTATTTGTTTACTTCTCAAATGTTTGTAATGCCATGATCCACATCATGCATTATCTTGATTTCTTGGATGCCATGATAGACATCATGTTTCATCCTTCCTTGACAATTAACACCTAACAAATAACCATATTTCCACTTTTAATTTAGTATAGTGTACATGTTATCACATTGTTACATCTATCTAGACATACTCTTGTTGATCTAACCATCTCCAATACAAACTATGTTATATCTTGAGACATATTTTGGATTATCATTGATATATCATATATTCCATAGCATAACACACTTTTAAGGCTCTTTATTCTAAGGGAAATCTTTATAGGGTCTTCATTCTTACCCTCAAAAGAGGGGGGGGAATAAGAGTTTTGTCATAGAGATCAGAGCCTTCTACTGGTCAAAAATCTATTTTCAAAACACTTAGAATAGTAATCAAAATTCAAACCAAGAAAAATGGACCAGAGAGATAGTGATGAATACAAAATAGTGATCAAAAATAGTAAAGGACAAGAGTGCCATACTTGGACTACAACATCAGATAACAAAGTATCATGTTTTTGGTGTTCTTGTCCAAACAACCAAAAACTCAGAAATTTAAAAAATAAATAGAAAGGTAAGGTTAGTTACAGTTTTTTTAGCGATAGTACAATTTATATTGAGTAATTTCAATATAGTTTTTCTTAGTGTATCTAGATAGAGGGGCATCATGCATGGCATGATGGCTCTCACTTTTAGTTTTAGACTGGGCATTTGGTAAACCTTTCAATTCAAAATCCATATTACAGACACCAATGATTAGGGGCAATGTGTGTGGTACATTTGCCTTCTTTTCTTTTTAAGTTCATTGTATTACCTAGGTATTCTCAGTAGTTGTGTGCCTTATTTTATCTATAGGTAGTTAGCATAATTTTGGAGTGACTTTCATATAAGTCTAGTTCTTAGTTTTGGACTGGCTTTCATACAAGCCTAATATCCACCTTTCATAATGGCCAAAATTGGCCTAGTTCTCGATACACATTTAGCTATTCATACCACATTGTCAGATTATAGAGCATTCATGGGATTTATGAGCCATATCATATGACACACATTCATATCAATATCAATTCATAGTTCACTATATATGTTGGGATAAATAACCGGAAGCACACAATTGATTACCAAAATACAAGCAACTTAATATGTGGAATTAACCAGAATACACAAGTAACTAGAATTCAGAAATAACACATGATATGAGAGACAATACACAACTTGTATTAAAATTCTTTCAGAAGAAAATACAACAAAGAAGGCTGCCACAGTTCTTCTTCCTTACACACCTCTAGGGCTCCCACACCTCTAGGACATAAATAGTAAATCTTCCCTCAAAGCTCTCTCTCTTAGGTCCCAACACCCAACTCAAACACAGAGTTGGTGTTCACCTTACACCTGTGCTCCACACACTCCACAAGTGCTCCACGCACTCCACAAGTACACAATCATACTTCAAGTAGATCTCCCCTAAACTTGCAACAACCTGCACCTCAATAGACCTTACTTATGGAATGATCTTCCTTGCCTTCCTCTTTGCTCTATCTGAGTACACACTGTACTCCAAGTAGATCCTGCCTGATCCTGCTCCCTGTTGTGTTGTTGTCCTCTCTGATCTTGCACACCTACAAATCAATTTGGTTCTGCACACCTGTGAACCTTGACCTTGCACACACATATACCTACAGATCAATGATCTTACTTACCATGTAGATCTCCTATAGTAGCCATGCTCACCTGATGACCAAGATCATACATACATGAAGAACCCTGTTGATTCTCCAATCCAGCACCCACACTTGGTACTGTGGCACTAGGAGGAACACACCATTGCTCACCTCTCTCTGAAGGAGCTTATTTGCTCTCTTACTCTCTAGCACAAGTTTACAATACAACCAATGAGTCTCTTAAATAGATCTCATCCAAACAATAATTAGACATCTAATTACAATAATTAGATCCGTAGCTCTCAGTCTAAAATTGGCTCTTGACATGCAAACACTTGGTTTGTTAGCTAATTGCCTGTAACATCCACAGTCTGAACCACACAGGTGATCGACGTCGGTCCCTGTCTGCCTGGGGGGTGCCGACATCGGCTGACTTCTGACTGACGTCGGTTGCCTTCTGTCTCTTCCCTGCTGATGTCGATTGGCATGACCGATGCCAGCGACTGTGACAACAACAAACTCTCCTACAACCTCCTCCATGTCTGCATCAGTGAAGATTTTAGCTCCACAACCTAACAATCTCCCACTTGGAGATAAACAACTGCACTGTACCTGTACCTGTACCCCATCTAATCTATTTCCTGGCTTGTATCCCTCTTCAAGCTCAATCCTAAAGACAACCCACCACACAACCTGTGGTGCACACCATGTCATCCGAGTACCCTGCCGCATCCGAACCTACAAACCCATGTAGTGAAGTCCTGACCCTGAGTAGCATGAATCCCTGCTATTGGTCCCTCTCACATCCCTAAGAATTCACTTCCCTGAATTGGCTCCTAACTCTCTGACAACACCCACTGCTTGGGCAATCTTAGGTCTATACCAGACCTCATGTGATTTTAGACACTAAACTATCCAGCTCTTAGTGTTCTCTGATTCTGCATCTTGTGTAATGTATCTCGCCAACACCTGATTCACATCAGCTCCCACTAGAGACAAAATCAACCTGTGATCTCCATGTCTCCCATGCCAAAGAATTGTGTTGCTCCAAATTCTTTATAGCAAACCACTAAACTATTCTTACAATTAGCTCAGTAAAACCCTATATGTACAAACTTGCTAGCTAGCATACCATCCACATACAGTAACAGAATGATGTTGCAATCACCATCCCCCTAGTAAGACAAACCACAGTAGTTACCCTGACATTGACTAAAGTCCTGCTTTGTCATCCACCTGTCAAAACCTGTACCGATGTCCTGCAGCTTCCTCAAGACCATATGCTTGGTCTTCCATCTCACGTGTTCGTTCTCTCTATTCTTCAACTAAGGTATCCATTCATCTCTATGCTTTCATACCTACTGGCAACCCTACCAAGTCTCCACTTGGTTCTACATCATAATCCTGCCATGCTCCCACTATTTCCTGGATCCTTCCTGCTCTGCAATTAACAACAAGTATAAAGAAGAGGAACAACGAATTTGAGGCTTACTTATTACCTTCAGTCCTCCATATGGGCGTTTAAGACTCCTTGACAGCTTGTTGTCCACCCAAAATCTGTTATAGTGACCGACCTCGGTCACTACACAGTCTGCATCCAATTCTACGCCTGTCCTGACTACCAACCCTATCGACGTCGGTGTCTCTGTTGCCGACGTCGGTCCTTCTGCCGATGTTGGTCTTACCCTATTGCCGATGTCGGTCCTTGTGACTGACATCGGTCTGACCCTATTGCCGATGTCAGTTTTCATGCCGACGCCAGTACTTGTGTTTTTCCTATGAGTGATGACTTTTTACCCGCGAGCTCCTTTGAATCAAAACCCATGTTCAAACTACCCTGCTCAAAAGTATCCATCACCATCCACTGGTCTCTGTCCACCATCTCCTCCATAAACACCAAGGCTTTCCAATTCTTAAGCCTATCAAATATATCAGTCTTCCACTTAAGAACATGCATCTCCTTCCTGCTCATGTGACCAAGCCTACGAAGCCATGTCTCCACAACAAAAGAAGAATCAGTAATATAAACAAGTAGATAAAGAGTACCTATTTTCTTACCACCAGCTAATTCAAGTGATCTACAGTGAGAGTTCTTGTGCATCTCTCATCACCCAACTTTTCTGAAGAAATTAGCCACATTTCCAAACTTGGGACCTGCATGACCTCCTTCAACACCCATGTGTTGGCCTCCGCCTCCAATTTCAGCTTCACTTCCCCTTTGCCAATAATCTGACAAGGCTCACTAGCTCCTCTACCTGGGGTTGCATGGAAAGAGGTAACCAAATCTATTATCGAAGATTCAACTTTATCCAAGAAACCTCCCAAAGCATCCTGTGCAACAACACCTGCTACATCTGCATCTTCAGTTCCTTCATGCTGATCTGCTACCAACCAACAATATTCTTTTACCTTCTCCTTCTTTGCATAGGACTGTAAGAGACCGTCTGTGCTTTTCAACTCCTCCATTCTTAGCTTACTTTCATCTGCCATTGCTCTATTCCCACTCAATCAGAAACCCCTGAGAGTGACCTGTAACCAAACACAAACCTGACTCCCTGCAACCTTAACTCTGATACCACGTGTTGGGATAAATAACCGGAAGCACACAATTGATTACCAAAATACAAGCAACTTAATATGTGGAATTAATCATAATATACAAGTAACTAGAATTTAGAAATAACACATGATATGAGAGACAATACACAACTTGTATTAAAACTCTTTCAGAAGGAAATACAACAAATAAGGCTACCACAGTTCTTCTTCCTTACACACCTCTAGGGCTCCCACACCTTTAGGACATAAACAATAAATCTTTCCTCAAAGCTCTCTCTCTTAGGTCCCAACACCCAACTCAAACACAGAGTTGGTGTTCACCTTACACCTGTGCTCCACGCACTCCACAAGTGCTCCACGCACTCCACAAGTACACAATCGTACTTCAAGTAGATCTCCCCTAAACCTGCAACAACCTGCACCTCAATAGACCTTACTTATGGAAGGATCTTCCTTGCCTTCCTCTTTGATCTATCTGAGTACACACTGTACTCCAAGTAGATCTTGCCTGATCCTGCTCCCTGTTGTGTTTCTGTCCTCTTTGATCTTGCACACCTGCAAATCAATCTGGTTCTGCACACCTGGGAACCTTGACCTTCCACACACATATACCTGTAGATCAATGATCTTACTTACCATGTAGATCTCCTATATTAGCCATGCTCACCTGATGACCAAGATCATACATACATGAAGAACCTTGCTGATTCTCCAATCTAGCACCCACACTTGGTACTGTGGCACTAGGAGGAACACACCATTGCTCACCTCTCTCTGAAGGAGCTTATTTGCTCTCTTACTCTCTAGCACAAGTTTACAATACAACCAATGAGTCTCTTAAATAGATCTCATCCAAACAATAATCAGACATCTAATTACAATAATTAGATCCATAGCTCTCAGTCTAAAATTGGCTCTTGACATGCAAACACTTGGTTCATTAGCTAACTTCCCGTAACATCCACAGTCTAAACCACACAGGTGACCGACGTTGATCCCTGTCTGCCTGGGAGGTGCCAACATCAGCCGACTTCTAACCAACATCGGTTGCCTTCTGTCTCCTCCCTACCGATGTCGATTGGCATGACTGACGCTGATGACTATGACAACAGCAAACTCTCCTGCAACCTCCTCCATGTCTACATCAGTGAAGCTTTTAGCTCCACAACCTAACAATATAGTGGGTAACGATGGAGCCAAAGGACTAGTTATCCTTTGTATTCTTGAGCCACCTACTTAGAGAGATTGGGCACATAGTCTAAACATTGATTAACACATGCATGATCACATAGCTTCACTTAGTGGGTGATGATGGAGTCAAAGGGCCAGTTTTTATATTCTTGAACCACCTTTGGGGAATTGATCACTCAGCTCAATTCATTATATTATTTTTGGTACAACTTATAACTATCATCACTCAACATCATAATAAGTTTTGTATTGGTTCATGTACTCAATGAGGTGTATTCATTCCTTTTTCTTCCTCTCTCTTTTACCTAGTTTCTGTACATTTTTATTTTAGACATAGCATGTTTAGTAATAAATGATCTAATCCTTATTTTCCTTTACGTATTTATGCTTCACATTGTGCTCTCTATATGCACACTCAGCATCACATATCTTCATGGGCTTCATCCTTACAGATAAGTTTAGGTACACTTTCTACTTTTTATTTATCCTAGTATTTCACTTTGCTACATCACTAGAATAAAGGGGGGATAAATGTAGTCATAAAATATCCAAATGGGTAGTTTGAGTGTGGCTTGTGACACCTTATCCATAGCTCCTTTTTTCATGCTCTTATTACTCTTATATACATCTTTTTTCTCATTATCGATCATCCAAAACCTTCTAAATGATCATTCTACCTTAGCCAAACTATATTTTCCAGGCCATTCCTATTCCCCTAGGTCTTGAACCTATAAGATAGGAGCACCATACTTCAACTGTAACATCAAATCCTAGGGTGTCCCATTTTTAGTGCTCTTATCCATTTGCACTTTGAGCCCCAACGATCATATCCATCTGATCCCTATCTTTCATTATGTCAGCCTAGCATGAATACATATAACCCATGCCCAATGGTTACCTATAAAATCACATCCAAATTTTATTTACAAATAAAGGTAACAAATCTTACAAGAAAGCAAGAATACAAATAAATCATTAAGGAAAATTTCCCTATTTTCTACATATAATCACCCAACACAACTACAAACATACTCAAAACCTTCATACTAGTTCTTGACCACATCAAGCATTCTCAATTTGGCATTTATGCATTTGCATCACACTATTACACAAAGCACATTAGGTGGAAGAATTACATATTTCTTGATCCCTCTTTAGAGTATTAGTATGTAGGTAGCATACCCACACAAGGGGCATGGATTACATGTTCAGTGCATCTTACAAACTAACCCCCCCTTTTTCAAGTGATTCAAACATTTTTTATCAAGCATGATGGAGGGTTAGGGTTTTAAAGATTAAATCAGCTATATAGTGAGTTATGTCGACAATCAACACTCAAGCTTTTATAAGCAGGCTCACACAAGAACATCACAAAAGCCCAAAATGTTTTAGGTCTTTATGACTAGTTTGGACAACAGTGGTAGGAGTAGATAATAGTGTCAGACACTAAAGTGTCCTATTTTGGCACTCTTATCCTTTTATCAAAAGAAATCCAAATCCAAATTCATGACATTGTGCCAGTCCTACACAGTCATTTTCAAATTTTGTATCAGTCATCTCATTTTGATTTCAAGCTAAGTTATATTTCTCCTTATTTATTTCTATTTTTAGAAAGGTAAAAAAGAAAAATAAATTATATAGATCAGGACTATAATTATTTATATATTCTATATCTATTTATTAATCCAAACCTTTACCTAAATTAGGAATACAAATCTATTATTCCCAAAATAAGTTAAACTAGTATCTATATAAGACTCATTTTGTCATATATTTCATGATCAAAATCCTTATTGGTGGTGATTCTCTACCATTGTTGGATATCCTACTCTATTACATCTACTCAGGTACCCCTTGATGGGAATATGTATACCCTTACCAACTCATCTCATCATTGGTATAGTTCTTTTATCATTAATTCAATCCCTATCATCTACATATAAACCAAATACATCATAGTACCTCTATAATATAACAAATATAATAATAATCTCAACATCAAATGTAAATAATAAATTAAACTACCATCCACTATGTTTAATCGCAAGGCATATATCAAATGCATGGCACGTCATCACTCTTATAAGTAAAAAGTAATAAAATTCTATGATCATATTTAATAGCAAAATATACAAAAGTTCAATATTTGTATCTAGATTTATAAATTTTCCACCTTATGTGATAGCAAAGTATATGATTATATGAAATCAAAATAACATCATAATAGCTTGAAGGGGACCAAAATAAGTACCTCATAGTTGCACACTACATACATGGAGCCCCAAACCAATGGTTATTTTCTATTTAGATTATCTACTCACTATAATATCATGGTGTGGTTCTTTTTCCTCTTCAAATACTCATATCACTCTCTCCAAACTTTCATGGATTACTAGGATTAGAGATGCTTGGTTATTTTATTTTAAGAGATATTTGATCTTCGCTAATGACTAGCTAGATAATTATCTTCCACTTTGATGATTGCTTCTTTCATTCACCTTATTTCTTCTTAAGAATTAAGTAGGAAGATACCTCAGGAAATACTTATAGATATGATGAGATATGTGAAGCATCAGAGAATATGATTTTTTTTCACATATTATCTCTTGAAATTATGTCCTCATTATTTTTTGTTATCTTTTGGATTGACTTGAGTTGTGCTTACACTTCATATTATTTACTTTGAATTATATTTTTCCAATCCTATGGGCCAATTTCTTTTGTGGACATTAATATCATTATCTCACATTATCACTATAAATTCATGAACACAATGAAGGCTTAGATTTGAGAAAAGTCAATTTCTATTGATTGTCTTTCCTCATGTGTAACTGAGTTGAAGTTCAAAAACTAAATTTTATTCAATTTAAATTTTTATTTAATTGGTTCCTTTTGATACTGGCTAAATTTCCATCATGTTTCAAGTAATTTAGTTGATATAAAACTAACATTCAAAACTTGTAGTCTATAAATGTCAAAGTGCAGATGTGCATTTTTACAGTGATTTCCATCATCCCTAAAAGTGGACCCAACCATTAGGACCTCTATAATGATCCTAATAATGAATTAGTACCACTACTTAAGAGTAATAGTTTATTTTTAGAAAGTTTTGATTTTTTGAAATGAAATGAAAAAATAGCACGTCATAAATGGTAGTTATGCAGGACTTTAGAGCATTTTTGGAAATCAAAAAGCCTCATCACACATCAATGACTATGTGAACTTAAAGATAATGAGCTAATATTTATAGAAAGATAAATGATTTAAAATCAGAGAACATTGATAAAATTTATGACCCGAACAAGGTGGCCCACCATAAATGGCTATTAATAGTGATTCTTATTTTAGTAGTTCTCATATTCTTAATAGTTTTCCTATTTGCATGCGCATGCATGTCTAAAGGGTATTATTAACTATGTTTATTTTTAAATAAGATTTATATTTTCATACTTATGCATGATAAGTGGATATTATTAAATTTTTTAACTTTAAATTTGTTTACTATTATTAGTTTTCTTTAGATATAAGGCAATGGTTCACCCTATTGTAATGCATAGTGGATAGCAAAAATTTATTTCACAAGGATTGCTTTCTTTTTATAAATATTGTATTATCTTGAAATAAATATATTTTTTTTACTCTTGCACATTTATATTTATGAAATAAATAATTATTAGTTTTATTATAGCATAGTAATTCCCAACAGTTGGTGTGTCGTCCTTTGGAATTAATCATCAATATATATCAATGGTATTAGAGCAATTTAGATCCTACATATACCATTGAAAGAGGTGAGGCCATTAAAAATGTATCTTAGATACAAGAGATCCATCTAAATATCTTCCTAAAATATGCAAGTGACCAAAGATGAACAAAACATGAGGAACAACGAGTTCCTCAGACCTAGTAAAGGTTTTGCTTGAAAAGGCTTTAAAAAAGTAAAGGGATGAAATGATGACCCAATTCACACAGATTCTCAATAAAATACCTAAAATCACATCAATAACTTTAAAATGGAGACCCTTTCAAGGGTCCACACCCTTTAAGGTACAAGTAAGTTTTGATATCCTGGTGTTTAAAGGTAAAATAGAAGTGGATGCCCTTGAAAATTAGATCATGAGATTAGAATCAGATTTTTTTGTAATTACTTTCTCAAATTCAGAGAAAAAAACATTTTCTCTATAAAAATTTGAGCCCTAAGTCTAACAATGGTGGGGGCCCACCTTGATAAATCTAATAAATATGCAACTGTGGGATTTACAATTATCACATATCCCTCTTGGAGTGACTTTTTTATGTTGTTACAAATTATTATTGTCTAAAAGGTGCCTCTGAGGAGTACATGTAGTTTCAATTGATATCATATAAATACAAATATGTGCAAGACTACATAAATACATTTAATTATCTACAAATGAAACTCGACAATAAATATTATAAAATGCATATTTATCAAATACAAAACTATTTTGCATCAATATATCAAAAAACATATGGTATTCCTAACCACTAAAATGATGGGAGGAGACCATTAGTATGTATAAATATCAAGGAAAAGTTTAAACAGAAAGGGAAATTCCTTATAGGGAAGAATCCATAATCATATGATATAGGTAATCCCAGTGTGGAAGCACATAATATGCCATAGAAGTTCCACAACATAGGCAAAACTCAAGGTTCCTAATCTCAAGGATTTATACAACAAATTTCATATAAGGACACTGGAAAATGGTGTGATATCCATAGGAGCATGACTTACTCCACATATGAATGTCAATCCAATAATATATTTTATAACCAAAGCACATGAATATGATCTAATACAAGTATCTAATGAGTATGAGCACTTCTTTCAATTTACAACACATGTAGTAAATTATGGATTCTAACCCCTATTCCACTGCACTTCCATTTTTGGTACAACATAGGTTCAAGGGAAGGCTTTGCACTTCATCATGGAGAGTGGTAGTGATAAAAATTTTGATATCTATAAATTTTTTACAAAGGATCAGTCCAAAAAATGCCTCACCCATAATGATACTCCATCAGATGGTTGAACCAAGATAGAGATATTTTTGGTAGTTAGAAATGTCTTCTTCCATATGTAATTAATCCATTAAAAAGTGATTTGTTGTGTGATGTGTCACCCCTAGAGGTTTACAACATTTTTGTAGGCATCCATACATGAGATGAAATCTATCAGTTTAAGACCTATAATATCATTATCATGTTGGGCAATAAATCCTACCATATCCATGATGTCCCTCCTAAAATGACAATGGGTTTACACTAGAGAGGAGGCATGTGATTGGTTACATTAGAAATTTTTTTCTAATGTGTATTATTCCAAACCTCTATACAAAATTTGACTATATAAAAACAATAAGTGGAATAGGTCTTAAAAAATTACACAAATTTATTCACTATACCTACTGTTGTACCCCTACACTATTATGTGACACATCGCATTGACCTGATCCCTAGGACACCCTTACCAAATGGACTTATAGATATAGGTGCTTGAAACTAGAAAATGAGGATATCAAGCATAAGATCAAGGTATTAATCTATAAAATCCTTATTCAAGCAATTACTTCACCATTTGAAAGCTCAATTATATTAGCTTGAAATAAGGATAGGATGTGGGGACTCTATATTGACTATAAATCCCTTTAAAAGATCATTACCAATAGTAGATATCTACTCCCACATATTGATGAGCTCCTAGAATAGCTTAAGAGAGAAATAAATCACAAAGATTGATTCAAAGTCAGGGTACCATCAAGTACCCATTTAGCCATCTAACATTTGTAATATTACGTTTAACTCCAAAGAAGGTTTATATGAATGGTTATCCAACATGGATAAGTGTTATTTTAAATTAAAAAATGTACAATATTTAGGATACATCATAAATAAGGATGGTGTACACACTGACCTAGAGAAGATCCAAATCATTAGGGAATGGCAACCTGGACAATAATTACATAACTTAGAAGCTTCTCGGGGTTAGCCAATTTTTATTATAGGTTTATGTTTGGATTATTTCATCTTGCATGGCCCCTGAACCAAGCAACCAAAGGGGGGTATCAAGATAAATTTTGTGTGGAACAGATCATAACAATGAGATTTTTAGAAGTTAATAGAGAGACTTTAATCGAAACCAATCCTTGGTTTATCTAATATGTATTATCTCTTCAATATTGAAGTTGATGCTTCATAATATGCACTCAATCAATCCTCACTCAACATTGGCACCCAATTTCATTCCATACTGAAATGTTGAAATGAAAACTATGTCAAGTCATGAATTCATAGTTCAGTGTTCTAGATTATTCTAACATCTAGGGAAAGTATTTGATTATATTAATTTAGCATATAGTATTAAGCATAAGTAAGCATAACACATATGATTCATAAATAGTTTCAATAAGGAAGAAGTAATTCTCATAAATATAATATTTGTGGTTACATACAATAATTTAGAACATAAGACTTATGGATATAAATATCAAATTACAACATATGATAGAATCTTCTTTTCTCATTCATTTATTGCTAAGTCTAAATACAATGCAATGACTTAATAGCTTTATCATTTATTCATGTCTCTATGTATTTATGTAGATTTGTAAGATGCCATGAAGTATAGTTAATGTCACAATAGACATCTTTATTTGACTGATGTCGCATTATGATCATTGACTTTTATGGGCTTTCATTTATTGAGTTGAACTTCATGAAGAATCATGCCAACATCATCCCCAGACTTAACCTTTGTCTTATTGTCGAGACCAAAAAGATGAATAATTCACAAAATTTTATGCACTTGGGACTGACTACGAATTTTTTTGATGTTTATTAAGGATCCTCATCGTAAATGACTTCCATTCTGTGAGGTAACTATTTGCTTTTTGTACTTTTTGTTCTAATTGAATATTCTCTCAGACCAACTTTGTAATGTCATCTAGGGAGGGATGGTTGGTAACAGAGTTGAAATAAGTCTTGACTTCCTTGGTGACTTGTTTGAGATTTTGCATGAAGTGGTTGATGAGGTTACCTAATTCCTCAATATTAGTAATTAGATGTGGTTATCACCATTGCTATTGTTCCCAAAATCATTCTCCTAGTTTCAAGATATGCACCCTTTTTGTGCCTATTGGGTCCTTGGAAATATCATATTAGGTTGTGGTTTGGTTAAGTTCTTATTATAAGTTATTTAAAGCTTTCTTTTTGGTCATTGTTTCCACTAGCCACCCTGAGGTGAAATAAAAATATGTGTCGGCATCTGATGTGTCTTCATGAACAGAGAAAATATGTGTTTTGACTATATTATGATGTTGAGTGTTCTCCACCAATGGATTAGTATTTTTTTGGATATTAAACTCCTCTATGGAACTCATAGATGATTTTATTCTATGTTGCAGAGATAGATTTATGCTTGATCAATTTATACAATGTTTTTTTAAATCATTACTTGATAGGAAAGTTTGAATATGTTTCAAATTATGGCCTAGCCTTCATCATATCCTAGATGGAATCCTACAATGTTTATTCCAATATTACACATATCTACATCTAATCATACTGGGCACTTTCAAAAAAACACTCCCCAATTGTTATTTCTAACTAGGATTTAGGGCATTCACGTGTATGTTTATTCCCTATGGGGTTTCTTTAATTAGGATGGGTGCTAGGTGAATGGTGTTATATTTTTGGAATTTGGCCAAGATAATTTTTTTTGGGCAATGGAATATTGGGGTGGAACATATTGTATAGATAGAGTGGGTTGAGAAGGGGAAGTAGCAGTCACTTATTGAGTAGAATTGGGTGGTGAATAAATCAGTTATTATTGAGTGGGTGAAGATGGAGTTTGGAATATTGTTTGTTGTGTGGATTATGTTGATGCTTTATATTAAGAACATGTGATACCTATTCTCTTTAGTTTTTTAGTGTAATAGTTTTTATAGATGCATATTCTTTGTAAGTCATCTTGTGAGCATTTTATTTTATCCCACATTCATGGGAAGTAATGGTTCTTAGATTAGACTTAATATATAAGTAAGTGTTGAGGCCAATGAATACATCCATAAATTTATTGCATTGAGCTCACTCAAAGGAGGTTTCCCCCTCAAAGAGGTCAGTGATTGTACAATTCAACCATTGTGATTTAGTTTAGCTTGTTTGAGTTAATATATTGTTAATTTCATACTTTATTTCATGTATTTGCAATTATCTGCTAACTTGTTCAGGAAAGATCCTCTCATCTAGTATTAGAGCACTTTCCAAGACCTAATTTTTTTTGTAGCGAGTATAAAATATATTATACTGTATAATTCCTTTCAGCATTTTTCTCATAAAGTCTTAACTCTATTCTACTGCATAACTATTTTGCATCACAATAATCTATTTCAAATTAGGGTAAAAAATAACCTATCCACATAAATGTGAGAAGTGCTTGGGTGAAAGGCCTAAAACTCATTGTGAAGAGTACCATAGGAACCCCAAAGTATTTGTCCCAATGAGAGGACCTATAAGTGAAACAAGCAACAGCCCCTTCCCAATTGAGTAGTTCCCACCCATGAGGAAAACCAAGAGTTGTTGCTTAGAGGTAAACCCATGGCCAATTTTTTTTTTAAAGTGGTACTTGCTTAGATGACATTAGTAACCAGAGAGATATCTATGAAACCTTAGGCAACCATTGAAACTTGGGGCCCATTCTATCAATTTTAGAATATTCTCATCATACTCAAAACATCAATCAGTAGAGTATCAAAAGACTCTCAGAGGACTTGTATTCAGACAGTTGACAGAAACTAGAAACCAAAAAATCTTCATCTTATCAGTCTTAGAAAACTATTAGTAGAGTATTCATAGACTCTCAGAAGACTTGCGGCCAGATATTTAATAGAAAAGAAAAAACATTTTTTTGCCATATCTCTCCATTTTTAGCCCCATTGATTCTCAAACTTTATCTGGACACCTGGAATTCCATTCTCCACATTTTTTCCTTGAGGTCTCATATCTTGATTCCACTCCTAATTCTCACAAATCTCAATTTTTTTTTTGGCTTTTGCTATAACTTCTTTTATTTGTGTCTATTTGCCTCAAAAAAATTCCACAGTGTTCATCTCCCTTTTCTGCTCCTTTGTGCCTCTTTGATAAATTTTCTAGTTTTTCCATTTCCACTCCTGAAATTGCCCTTGCCTTCATCAACCATACTCCCACTATGAAAAAAATTAGTGAAAGTACCTTTACCCCTTTCGATTTTGCTCAAATTAAAAAATTCCCTTACTAAATGTGTTTCAACTCTAGTTTTCCTACCCATTGCAAAAAAGAAAAAAAAATCTCTTATTTTGGTCATAGTAGTAACCTAAACAAGAGCAAAAAACATGGAGGAGGAAATAGTCACCCTTAAGACTCATATCAAATATCTTGATGAAAAAAATTTGGTTTCAGTCTTCAACATACCACCATGAACAACGTATGGCATCCAGACTCCTCTTCAGAGACCAAGTTTTCTTCTTCCAGCAATTTTTTTGGGCCAAAGCTTAATTTTACTCAATTCAATGGTGCAAATCCGACTGGATGGATCTATCAAAAAGAAAAATCTTTTAGTCTACATAATACTTTTGATACCAACAAGGTCCCGCTTGTATCTTTTCACTTGGAACATGAATCCCTTCAATGGTATTGTTGGTATACCAAGGCTCATGATGAGCCCATATGGACCAATTTTTTAACCCTTATTTTGTAATAGTTTGGCCCTAGTGTTTTTGATGAATTCACTAAAATACTCACTAAACTTCATCAAATAGGAACCATGAGAGAATATCAAATAAAATTTGAAAAATTAGCCAATCACACAGAGGGATTATTTGATGAATTCTTCAAGATTTGTTTTGTTAGTGGACTGAAGGATGGAATTTGATCTGAGGTCAAAATGTTCCAACCCAACATGATGATGGAAGACTTAGGGTTGGCTAAGTTGGTAGAGGACAAGATCACAGCTCAATAGTGATTCAAATATAATTTTGCTCCATTCAAAAATATAGCTCCATAGTGATCTCAAATAATGTCAGCCCTTAGAACCACTCCTATCAAGCATTTGACTAAAGCAAAGATGCGAGCCCATAGAGAAAAAGGACTATGTTATAATTGTGATGATAAATTCACTTGGGGACATTGATATGTCGAGAAAAAGGTCTACCTATTGGATGTGGACTCTCCACCTAAAACTGAAGATTGGGAAGATGTTCCAGATATAGTAGATGATTCAGAAGAAGTCCAGTCGATTATGGAACCTAATTTTTAGGAAAACCAACTAGAGATCTCTCTCCATGCCTTAACAAGAGTCACCACCCCACAAACCATGAAATTTAGGGGTTACTTCAAGAATTTATCTCTCACAATACTCATTGATTTTAGCATCACTCATAAATTCATTAACCCTTGGATTTCCAAATAGACTAATTGTTTTGTATATCCTTGATCTAACTTTGAAGTCATGATTACCAATGGGGGCACATTACCTTGCAAAGGGAAGTGTCATAATATGTGTCTCTCTATTAGAGATTATGACTTGAAATCCAACATACTTTCCTTGCCCTTAGGTGGATGTGATGTTGATTTGGGATCCTAATGGTTATGCACACTTGGACCCATCTTATGGGATTTTGCTAAACTTTGGATGCGATTTTCAAATAATGGGAAAAAACACACATTGAAAGGCTTATAACCAGGGTCTCTCAGCATCATAAGTTCACATTGAATTAAAAATATTCTTAAGAAGAATTCACATGATGTCATTTCCTAGCTTCCTTCCATTCAAATGCAACCATCAATGATCTCCACTACTCCTGATCTACAAATTGTTTTGCATAGGTATGCAGATGTCTTTATTGAACCAGTGGGATTTTCACCTTCATGATTAAAGGACCATTGTATATAACTCCTTAGAATAATTATTCCTAATATCAAGCCCTATCGCTACCCATTTCATCAAAAAACTAAGATCAAGATGCTCATTCAAGACTTACTGAAGCAAGGCATTATTCACCCTAGTACTGGCTCATATTCTTCCCTAGTTCTTCTTGTTTAGAAAAAATATGGGTCATGGCACCTCTGCATTGACTTTCATACACTTAATCACATCACAATCAAGGATAAGTGTCTAATCTCTATTATTGATGAGATTCATGGCACTCATTTTTTCTCCAAGTTGGATCTCCCCTCTAGATATCACTAGATTCAGCTTCATGAGGATGATATCCCGAAGACAGTTTTTTTCATGCATGATGGCCACTATGAATTTTTGGTCATGCCCTTTGGCCTCACTAATGGTCCTCCAACATTCCAGGCACTGATGAATAAAATATTCCATCCCTACCTATGGAAATTCATTCTAGTCTTCTTTGATGATATTCTCATCTATAGTAAAACATGGTTTGAGCATCTCCAACATTTGAATCTTGCACTCCAACTTCTCTCTGACCATCATCTTTGTGTAAAAAAATCCAAACATGTTTTTTTCCAAGATGAATTGGAGTATCTAGGGAATATTTTTTCATCCTAAGGGGTTTAGATAGATCCTAAAAAAATAGCCACCATGACAAATTGGCCTCATCCTTAAACACTCAAGAGCCTCTGTGGTTTTTTGGGGTTGACTAGCTACTATCACAAGTTTGTCAAGGATTATGATAAGATTTTAGCTCCACTGATAGCTATGTTGAAAAATTATGCTTTTACATGGACACAAGTTGTTGAGTATTCATTTGAAGAATTGAAATAAGCTATACATACTACACTTGTTCTAGCTATGCCAGATTTTGCTAAAACCTTCACTATCGAGAGTGATGCTTGAGGTAATGGACTTGGTTTTATTTTTCTCCAAGAAGGATGCCCCATTGCATTCACTATCAAATCCCTTTCTAGAAAGAATTTAGTACTCTCTACTTATGAGAAGGACATGATGGTCATTTAACATGCAATACAGAAGTGGCAGCCATACCTATTAGGAAAACATTTTTCCATCAAAAATGATCACTAGAGTTTGAAATATTTCCTAGAACATGGGTCTCCACCCTATCACAACAAAAATAGGTTATCAAACTCATGGTTTATGACTATGAGATCATTTACAAGAAGGGTAAGGACAATATTTTGGTTGATGCTCTATCTCGCATATTTATGGACCAAACTTCTCTTTCAGCTATTTTCATGCCTATTCCAAATTAGTTAGATGTTGTATAGTAGGGGTATCTCAATGAATCCTCATTATCTCAAAGCATTCAACAGTTGGCCATTAACCTCTCTATTATATCATATTATTCTTAAGATGGTGCTTCTCTACAATACAAAGGTCATCTAGTGCTTCCCCAAAGCATAGATCTTTACTAAGTTGTATTCTATGAACTCTATGTTTCTCCATCTACAGGGCACTCAGGGTTTCTCAAAACTTATGAGCAGACATGATGCAACTTCTTTTGGAAGGGAATTAAAAATACAATTCAATAGATGGTGGATGAATGTGATACCTGCCAATGCAACAAGGGTAAAACAATACTCATCCCTAGGTTGCTCAAATCCTTGCCCATCCTTACTAGGATTTGGACTGATATTTCTATTGATTTCATTAAGGGGCTCCTTAAATCTAGAAGGAAAATAGTGATATTGGTTGTGGTTAATCGCCTCTCCAAATATAGTCATTTTTGTACCCTCAGCCATCCCTATACCACCTCCATAGTCACACAAATTTTCTTAGACCAATTTTTTTGTCTTCATGGCATTCCTTCATCCATTATCTCATATCATGATGCAACCTTCGCCAACCATTTTTGGATAGAACTATTTCACCACATCAACACCTAAGTGAAGATGAGTTTTGGGTATCATCTCCAAGTGGATGGGCAGACTAAAATTGTCAACAAATACTTGGAAAATTTCTTTATTACTTCACCTCAGAACAAAAACATCAGTGGGAAAAGTGGCTCCCTTTCACCGAATGGTGGTATAGTACCTCCTACCACACTTCAACAAAAATAACTCCCTATGAAGTAGTCTATGGTCAAGCACCACCAATGTTCCTTATGTACAACCCCAATAGTTCATTAGTTCAAGTGATTAACATGATTCTTCAAACCCAAGATCATATCCTCAGCACCCTATGGGATAATCTTCATATGGCACAAAATTGAATGAAACAACAGGCTGATCAGCATTGTTCTGAACACACTTTTTAAGTAGGTGATCTGGTTTTTCTTCACCTGCATCCATACAAGCAATCCTCCCTAAAACTTAAAGGGCATCATAATATAGATCCCAAGTTCTATGGGCCCTATAAGGTTCTCTAGAATATTGGGTCAGTTGCTTATAATTTAGAGCTCCCACCTTCTTCCTGAGTTTACCCAGTATTTCATGTCTCTTGTTTGAAGAAAGTTCTTGGCACAAACATCAGAGTGCAGACTATTTTACCAGAACTTTATAATGAAAGATCCATCATTCTCAATCTAGAAGCAATCTTAGATAGGCACACATGCCAACTTTTCTCCCACTTCATCACAAAGATTTTAATTCAGTGGCATAGAATGCAACTAGAGGATGCAACATGGGAACCACTATTCTAGATTCAGCACCAATTTCTACATCTGAAGCTTTGAGGACAAATCTTTTTCTAAGAGGGAGTGGATATTAGGAACCCGTAATACCCCTTCTCTTTATTTTGTTAGTGTAATAGTTGTTATGGATGCATATGATTTTTAAGTCATCCCATTAGCATTTTTTTTATCCCACATTCATGGGAAGTAGTAGTTTCTTAGATTAGACTTAATATATAAGTGTTGAGGCCAATGAAGTCATCCATGAATTTATTGTATTGAGCTTGCTCAAATGAGGTTTCCCCCTTGAAGAGGCCAACAATTATGCAATTCAGCCATTGTAATTCAGTTCAACTTGTTTGAGTTAATATATTACTAATTTCATAGTTTATGTCATGTATTTGCAATTATCTGCTAACATGATCAGGAAGGATCCTCTCACTTTATTATGTGTTATTCCAGCCTATTTGGTGATTTATTCAACCATTTTTTTCTTTTCCTCCTCTTTAGATTTGTGGGAATCTTCTTCTACCACCATTTTATTTTATTCTGCCTCTTCCTTCTTTTTCTCTTTTTCTTTCTTCTTTGTTCTTCATATTCTTTCTTTTTCTTAGCAACTAAGGCATCCTCTACTTTTTATTTGATTGCGACTTCTTCTTTAGCCTTTGTCTCAGTGGCTTTTTTTTTTTGTGGCCTTTTCTTTTGTTATCTATTCAGCTTCCTTATTATCTTCTTCTTTTTGGTTTTTCCTTTTCTCTTCCTTTTCTTTCTCCTCCTTTTTATTTTATTCCTCCTACCACTTAGCTTGTTATTCTAAGTGTTTTACTTATGTCAAGGCCTCTATGGCTTCTTTTTGTGTTTTGATCAATCTAATGGCCATCATTGTCTCTGGGTCTCTAATATTTATATTTATGGTTCACTATTTGTACCCCCTACTTCTTTGATTTCAATTGTATCTTCGAGTTCTTTAGCTTCCTCAGTTTTAATGTGATGTTATGGTAATTGTTTTTTATCTTTGGCCTCAATATATAATAGTTAAATAATTGTTTCTTCTATGATAGGGTCCAATTTTGTGGTTTGAAATATGACTCTTTTACTCTTCTATTTATTTTATCCTTGGGTGGCATGTATACAAGAATCGATGGGGAATTATTCATTATCATTTCATTATGACAAGTCATTGTTTGTCTTCATGATGTTTGCTTTCCTTTGTCACTTGGAGATAATTATATCTACTCCATTTGGTGTATGGCAATTATTTAATCTATTTTCTTATGAGCAGACTTCAAATTGAAATGGGATGGCATGTTTCCCTAGACTTTCACCTTTTTCCTTAGGTGCCTCTATGTGTTCTTGTACTTTCTCTTTGTCTTCTTCCTCTTCTGTTGAAATACTGCTAGATTTTTTACCTTAGGTTTTGGCTGGTAGTTATTCTATGATAGTGTTTATGTTGGGTGGACTGAGTTTCCCCACTATTTTGGGGAAAGAACGAATGGTTCAAATGACTTGTTCCACATGGTCTTTAAAAACTTCAAATGGAATTGGTGGAACAATATTAAGACATGTAGAATTTGGATGGATGTAGATAAAATCAATGGTTGCAGCAAAGAAGAATTCTTTTATGTGTTTTTCAATAATCTCTTTTGAAATTTTGAACCTATAACTGAGGATTTATTTCAAGCTTACTCCCCAGCTGAGCACGATAGCCTCTTGATGTTTAATGTTCATTGTTTCCATGTGATTTTTAATTTGTTCACCTATGGACTTATGTGTGTCCCCTTATAATTAACCATATCTACTCGAAAGGGTGTTTGTATAATAGATGGTTAGGCATAGAACAAAGATGCATAGAAAAAATTGTGATTACTCCTTTTAATTTTTTGCACATCAGCATTGAACTGATCCAAGAGTCAAATATTATAGTTGTTCTTCATTGTAATCATATTGAACATTGTCATTGCACTCTTGGGATTTGTAGCATCTTCCTTGTTGGTAAAATATATCTTCCACTCCACTGTATTTACCATGTATCTATATAATGGATCCTTGGTGGATGTTATGTTGATTTCATGTTTGTTTTGAATCACCCTTGGGTATCTTGTGACATATTTTCCTTTAACTAAATCCTTATTGTCATATTTTTGAATTTTGTTTCTTTCGTTCATTAGCCCACTTACCCATTCAATGTCATGGGTGGTAATTGAATGAGGTTTTTCTAAGAACAATACCATGTTTTATATATGACTGAGTAGGATCCTTGGGCTCAGACACCAAATATTGGCATAAAAACTCTGCCAAGCTATGAATTCATAGTTTGGTGTTCCAGATTATCCTAACATCTATGAAAAGTATCTAGTTATATTGATTTAGCATATAGGATTAAGCATAAGTAAAAATAACACATACAACATATAAATAGATTCAATACATCCAATGTAAATCTCACAAATATAATATTTGTGGTTACATGTGGTAGTTCAGTACATAATACTCATGGATATAAAGATTGAATTTTAACATGTGATAGGATAATCCTTTTCCATTCATTTATTACTAAGTCTAAATATAATGCAACAACTCAATAGTTGCATCATTTTTTCATGTATCTATGTCTATGTGTAGTTTCATAGAATGTCGTAAAGTATAGTCAATATCATGGTAGTTTTCTATGTTTGACTAATGTCACATTATGAACATTGACTTCCACAGGTTATCTTTTATTGACTGATCTTCATGAAGAATCCCACCATCATGAAACATTAATAGTTACAATGCATATGTATCCTATATATGAAAAATAACTATGTCATTTTTCCATGCATGTAGGCAATAGAAGCATTACACTATGGGAATGGATACCATCATCCATAAAAGTCACAAGCCTTTGCAGGTCATGTAAATTCAAGGCAAGTTACAAAATGATAACCATCAAAGAACAAACTTCTTAATATGGCCTCCAATAACAATACTAACAATAGTCCTAAATTGATGTGGCCATGAGACTTATAAATGGCCCATGATGTATGGTAGCAACTTTGAGTTTTACACCATAATTCAATCACTAATTATAGGAAAATAATTTTTAGAATGCCATATATAGGAAGGGATCTTGTGTCAATTAGGACACCTATGTTCTAGTAGTGGATTAATAGAAGATGATTTGGGAAGCACAACATATTCAAGTTACAAGACACTTCGAGGTGGAAAAGATAGTGGCAGTGCTCCCTAAATACGTCTATTGGCCAAAGATTTAGCATGATGTCACTAGGTATAATAGATAATTCATACCCTATGAAATTTAAAAAATGAACAAGAAATAATACCTCTACACACCTATACCAATGCTTGACTAACCTTGTGAGTCAGTCTTTATGGATTTCATGTAAGGGTTGTCCATGACTAGGCATGGTCATGTTTGTGTCTTCATATGATTGATAAGGTTTCCAAATCAGTAATGTTAGTTCCCAATATAAAGGGAAAATCTAAACAATGTGAGGCTTTAATTTTATCACATGTCTTTCCATTTTGGCTCATCACAGACCATTGTGTCAAACATGGACAACATGTTTCTTAGCACATTTTCTTATACATTATGTTCCATGATAGACATCAAGATAACCAAGCCCACCTCTTTTCACTTACAAACATATGGGAAAATAGAAGTGGTTATCCATATGATGGTGCATCTAGTTCACATGTATAACTCAAATCATTTACGAACATGGGATGATAATTTACCATACATCCATCACAACTATAATCAAGCCCTCCATGCCTCCACTAGACAACCATGTTTATATTTGTCTTGGGTTTGATTTGTTAACCCCCATTGATGTGGCATTACCTATTGTATTGGATAAAGTATCTCACTATCCATGAAAATAATATGACAAGGCTACTAAATTTATTAAACAAATCCAGAAATTTCAAAATCATGTGCATAGAATCTAAAAAAAACTAGCTTGAAGTACAAGTAATATCATGATTAGCATCAAAATCCTTACCTATCCTAGGTTGGTGATTGATATAACTAAATTTATGGAAAAATGTTTGAAATGACAAAATAAGAAACTCAAACCTATATGATACAAGCCCTACACAATCATCAAGGAAGTGGGAGCTAATGTCTTTGAGATAAACTTTCAACCCTATCTTGGGTTGTATCTAGTCTTTAATATGGTATTGGTTTGGCCATATTTCTCACCTTTTAAACACTTCAAATATTTTCAAACAATCATAGGTCACAAAGTTAAATCCTAACTATTCAACACCATTCACAGTTGATCAAGTCAATGATACACTAGTAAAAGATATAAAAATAAAAAATCCCTAGATCGAGTGATCAAGGCAGGGTAATTTACTCACCAAGGAAAGTGGCTACCTAGGATTCAGATTCAAAAAAAATTACAATTTTGATTAAATACCTAGACATGATGGGGTCCATTTCATTTTTAAGGAGGGACAACTAATCCCAATAATGACTTGAGACCACTACATATGAGTAATGGTTTATTTTCATAAAATTGTAATTTGTTAAGATATCTCAACACATCACAAATTTTAGTTTCATAGGCCTTCAAAATATTTTCTAAGCTCAGAAAAGCATTAGCACACAACAAAAGCTATGTGAACTTCTAGATCATGAGAAAATCTTTCTCAAAAGATAAATGGTTCTAAAATAGGAGCATACCCATAAAATTTATGACCTTGGAAAGGTGGCCCACTTGATGGCTATTATTAGCCATTCTTATTTTATTAAATCTCTTATTTTTAGGAGTTTTCCTATTTTCATGCTTATGCATGTTGAAAGGCTATTATTTTTCATTGGATCACATTGATACATACCAATTAATAAAAAAGTGACAAAGTACATAGATGCCTATAATAAAAGGTGGTCAATCAATATTTAGCATTTGATATCCATGTCGATAAAACACACGACATAAAAATCTAAAGAAAACATTGGATAAATATGGATATACAATAACAATATCAAAATAACATAACAAAACACTAAGACAAGTGTGAATTTAAAGCACAAGCAACAACATTGAAAGGTCATGGTGGGATCATCCTCCAAAGGAAGAACAACCCAAGAAGAGGGCTCTCCTGAGGGAGGATCATGTGCAACCCACCTATCATGGGAATTATCTAGAGGAGCCAAAGGTACCATAATGGCCCACCCAAGAGGCAATGGCATCATAACACCTATTAGATCACCATCTTGGCCCAACGAGAGCCATTAAGACAGCCTAGCAAAGGTTTTTATACACAGATGATAGACTCCATCCCTCTACTAAGCATGTGGGGTGGAGAAGTAGATGTAAGAGAGGTTTTGCCTTCATTTGGGCATTCATAGTGGAGAAGCGGTTGTGTAAAAGGCTTCATTGATGTCTATGTGTCGATGGAGGAGAAGCAATTACAAGAGAGGCTTCATCATCATTTGGGTTTCAAATAGGAGAACCTTGCAACAACAAATCTAAGGGAACTTTGCATATGGTATAATAGTTGCTCCCATAATGGTTGAGGATCTCTTACATATGTTGAAACTCAAGATCCACTTTTTCTACCTATCCCTAGATCTGCAAACAAGAAGAAGAAATCATAAAAAATTTATTATTAATTGAAAACTGATGTGAGAGAGCTTCGTTATTAAAAATAGTTCCATTCCTATCTTTCCAAAGTTGAAAAAGGAGAATAACTCAAAAATGTTCCATATAAAATCTATGTACATTGGCCACTACAAACTATCCCCAAACAAGGGCATCCTCCAATGTAAGGGCTCTAGGTGAAAAGGCTAAAATACACTGTGAATATATGCTAAGCATCTTGAGCACAAGGACAAGCCTAGATCAAGTGTTTAATCATCACGGGCCTAGAATACACATGACACTTGGGATTAAAAATCCTAATATGTTTGAGTATTTCCCCTAGAAGATGAGACACCAAAGAAAATGGGCAAGCTTTGGCTCGAGTTTAGAACTCCAAATGTGATTGAGGTGGAATGTCACATACGAGGAGAAGAATTCAAATTCAACCATATATTTAACTTGACAAGAGCCAAAGAGAAAGGGATCATAATCTGATAAAACAAACCTGGAGAGTAATTTTTTTAAATGGTGTCACAATTCCACCACCAGTCTTTCCACCAAGTGATTGGGGATTGCAGACCAACTTTGTGAAGCATAAAATCTGACATGATCTCTTGAATACACATGATGGAAGGAAAGTTAGAAACTAAAATATTGTACTTCATTTTCAAGTTAAGCCATAATATCTAATATATGGAGGAGTCAAGATCTATAAAAGTGGAAATGCCTATTTTTAAAATCTAGAGGGCTTTGATTCCCAACATTTCAACAAGCGAGATGTAAATACTGGACATGATAGGAGACCACCATAAGTTATGTTTTTGGAATGAAATATTATTTCTAAATATCTCCAACCCATTTAAGTTAAGGCTTGACTATTTCAAAGGCTTCCCAGATGTTTTGGCCATAAAAAACCCCTCAATTTTGATTGGGGTAAAATTGGTGGGTAGAGTGTGAAGCCCTATATTTTTCCAACAACTCTTACCATTGGGAGAACCTATAGATATGTAGTGTCTCGAAGACTTTCCAAGATTCATAATATTTAATAGCTTGGACAATCCATTTAGTGTATAAATAAATGCTTTGTCTTTAAATATCAATGATGCCCATACTAGTTTCATCCTAAGGGAGATGACAAACATCCCACACCACTCTATAAAAGCCTCTAGTTTTCTTGACATTGGTCCAAATAAAATCTCTTAGCAGCTTAGCTAACTTTCCATAAGAAGCCTTAAAGGGATCCCAATGTGAAGAGTAATAAACATGATTGGCAACAAGAATTTTATTGCAAACCTAAATTTTGTTTTACAACAACAAAGGTTTTTTGATCCAATAAGCAATGTTATCCTCAACCCTTTCAATCACATATTCCCATACCTCAAAGGGAGAGCTATCAAAATAAAAAATATTGACTAAGAATTTGAACTTCTCCCATCTTTTAATCCATTTCCACAAGAAGTATTTAAGCCAATTCAGCAAGAGCATCATGCTTTATCTGAAACATTGTGTTTTGGCCCATTGTGGATTGGATCATGAAGCTTCACAAAATATGTCAAGGCAATGTGGAGACTCTTTAAAAGAGACCTCATTTTCCAACAAGCATAAATAAATATTCATCTACAAAGTGGCCATCGATGTGTTGATGGTTGTATCAGGTTGAATAATTCCTTGAGTGAGACCTATTTGGCTCTATGAGTAAGAAGATAACCAAAAGCTTCAGCTACAAGGAAATGCAGGGCCAGAGCTAGAGGACAACCCTATCGAATAGAGGGAAAGAAAAGCTTTCCAACTTGTGGCCATTAATATTTAGACAAGCTGAGGCATCAAAGAAATCTGAATAGTGAAAATAAAGAACTTGCCAACCCTAAAGCTTTAATAATTGCAAGAATAAAGGGTCACTTTATGCAGTCTTAGCCCTTTCAAAATTGAGCTTAAGGAAGATAGTCTACTACCAGGAGGTACTGACGCATTCCATTCATAGATTACAATGATGTTGTCCAGAATATAACTTTTTTAATAAACCTAGTTTTCTCTAGTTTGATGATTGTAAGCATGGGGTGATGAAGGCAGATCGTCGAGGCTTTGGAAACTATTTTATAGGAGACATTTGACAAAGTGATCGGCCTCCTATAAGGAATAAGTTTAGAATCTCATGTTTTAGGGATGAATTTAATATTGCCTTTGTTAATAATCATCCCTCAATATTTATTGCATAAAGCTTCATGGTAAACCTGAAGCAATTACGGTCCAACAAACTTCCAAGTGGCCTCGTAATATTCACAAGGGAAACCATCAACTCTAGGAAACTTATCATTGGCCATGTTTTAAAACCCTATGAAAATCTCATCAAGAGTGAGTGGATCTCACACAAATTTTGAGCCAAAGGGGTTAGCTTATGAGGAACCTCATTCAAAAAGTCATTTAATGCTTGAGCCAGTTCTGTAGTAATACCTTGGAATTGGAACACACATGTATAGTGGTCTAAAAAATCTAAGGAGATTTCAAGTAGACTGGTGAGATAGTTGTGTGCATTTTAGATAGATTTAATATGCTTTCTGGCTTATTTTTCCCATATAGATTTGAAAATATATTTGGAGGCATGATTGCCAACTCTATCCCAATGTAGATGTGCCTAAATATGAGTGCATCTTGTTGTGTAACATTTTAAAATTTTAATTTTGTGTTTAACCCTGATAGCCATAATATGTAATTGAGAATCAAATGAGATTTTCTCAAGTTGTGCAATAATCCTTTGAAATTCTTAGGCTAACTTGCCATTGACCCATTTTAGAACTCTCATAAACTACTTTCCATAATGCCTAAAAAAGGAGGTGGCATGATTGATTGCATCATCCCACCACTTGATCCAACTACCAGCATATGGAAAACGTGGAACCAAGTTCCACACTTTAGAAATAAGTCTAATAGTGTCTTTGTTGTTGAGTGATGTATTCAAAAAGAATTATGTATGGGGAACTTTCTGTAGGGCACCTCCCCATTACAATTGGTAAATAATGGGACCATGGTCAGAAAGAAAAAACTTTAGAAGGACAATGACAACTTACCCATCATAAATTTGAAAGGGGAACATGTGTTGCTCAGCCAACATGACACAATATAACCATTTAAGAACCTGATCAACACTGGCCAAAAAAATTAACACAATTTGAGACTTAATGAATGCCATTGAAAGAGAGGGTCTAATAACCCCTAATGGATTTTTAAAAAACCAAGTTTCTTGTTCTCCCACACACCAATGCATAGACAAAGTGTGTTCTTTATCCTCGGAGGATTCAACCATATTAAAT